>JADDON010000380.1:0-39611 GCA_017140175.1 Fusarium staphyleae
TATATATAAGGTCTATATACCTTAAGAGTAGCTACCTTATAGGGCGCCTTTAGTAAATTCTCTATAAAGTATTAGCTTAAGATAAGCTACTTAAGAGAGAGATAGCTTATTATAAGTAAGAAAATAAGGTAATAAGAGCCCTATTTAGCCTAATTAAATCTAGCCTAATTATAAATACTTTAGCCTCTAACTAGATTTAGTATTATTATTAATCTAAGGCTTCTAAAGTAATAGGTATAAGAAGAACTAAAGACCTTTTAGAAAAAAAATAAGAATTAATTATATAATTAATAGTCACCTAGCTAATAGCTAATAGTAAACTTATTGCGATCTCGCTACTCTCTCTTTTCCTATATATTCCACCCTTAATACTACCAGACTTTACCAGACCTTACTATCACTGCTTTAAGTCTTCAATCGGAGCAAGATGTTGAGATAACTGCCTTGCGATTCTGGTAGCAAGATGACTCAAACTTTGCCCTGCATAACGGCTGACATTCAGGTATGGTTCGAATCTTCAAAAGCTACCTTTGTAGATACTTCTCCTATTTATGAGGCCGTGCCTCAATGCAACAATGGCTGCATAGAGGAATGCTCCATATCAGATTACATTGGTCATCTTGTTCAAGCAGACGAGGAGATTGAAAAATTGACTACGGGTACGGAGTCACGCTTATAAATAGTTAACGCTCGCTGCTTTTTGATCAATAGGCTTGATATTCTTGAGAATGTTCTGCCGCCCAGGTCGATCGTCGTAGCGAAGAGTCTGGTAAAGCCCATTTGGATCGAATATGACAACCAGCAGGCGGATGCTAGTCCAGCGCACTGGATTGATATCATGGAGAAAAACAACCTACGATCTTTGTTTGGGTAGACCTTGAGGTTGTGGGGGAGTAACTCTCTGTTCGGCGGTCTCATTTATAGCCACCGAAAAGGGAAACATGCTGGGCTGGTCAGTCCCTTCTCAGGTCTTTTATATTGGCAAATTCCAACTAGCAACAATTCGTGTCCTTGATGATACCTGAGCCTAGCCATTCAAGCATTACTCGCTATATTCTGGGGGCTAATTGACCTTGGTTAAAAGACTACTGTGGTCACTCCACGTAGGTCAAACACTACTTTCAAACCATCAAAAAGCCTTACCTTTATGTTTCACTATCCCATCTTATAGCATCAATCTTATCTTTTGCGGTAGAAATCGTATTATGTAGTCTCAACTATCTTGTTTAACTAGCTCCATCATCGAACCAACCACCAACTACATTCTAAGGCTAGCAATTCCTAAATAGTAACTCTAAGAGTAACGTTGAGACGATAACACCAGGTGGCTCGCCATTAAGTCTTCGCAGTTGCAGTAACTTTGAAGATCTTCATATCAACCACCGTCTTATAATGTCCTCCACCAATTGCCTCTTAAATGGTCGTTCAGGCTAAATCGCTCAAGGTAGCATGCTTACTACATGCTATAAAATGCTACGCGGCCATGGGTATTCTGTCAAAGATAGTATTGATCCGCGCATGAAAGCGCTTACCCCGCGCTCTGGATAATGGATCCGGATAATAAAGCAACTGGTCATGCTGTTTCTCATGTTCAAGACCCGAGCCGATACGATAAAGGAAAGGCACCCCATCATGGTATAAAACTGGAACACAACTCCACATCATTCCATTCTCAAGAAGGCTTTGTAATACTAGACTCTGCTGGTTCAGCTCAACTGTGCTATTCCAGATTCTTGCTATCACAATGGGTAAAGCCAACGCTGCGTATGATGCGGCGTTAGCCAGGCGACAAGCCTTGATGGGCGACAGCGGCGCAAAGGCTTTGGTGAAGAACTTGAAGGTTGCTCGGATTGCCGCCTTTGCATGCATCGGAGGCGTGCTGTATGGCTATAACCAGGGCATGTTTTCAGGAATCTTGGCAATGCCGGCGTTCGGGAAGCGTGAGTCTAGCGGCCTAGTCCTGGGTTGTGTCGAACTCCTTACAGTGGGTGTATACTAAGAGACTCCTAGATATGGACGGCTACATAGAAAACCCTACTCAAAAGGGGTGGCTAACAGCCATCCTAGAGCTGGGTGCTTGGCTCGGGGCTGTACTCTCAGGCTTTGTTGCTGAAGTCTGCTCGAGGAAATACGGTATCCTCATTGCCACTGCTTTCTTTGTTTTAGGCGTCGTTGTTCAAGTAGCGTCAATCGCCGGTGGTCATGAGGCAATTCTTGCTGGACGATTTATTACGCAAGTATCTGATACACACGCGTAAGAAGTAACGGCTAACAGAGAGACCAGTGGGATTGGTGTCGGAAGCCTGTCCATGATCGTCCCGCTCTACAACTCAGAATGTGCACCTCCGTAAGTTCGCTCGTATCCATGTTCTATTTTGATTGCTGATTTTGAGGTTTCCAAATGTACAGTGAGGTCCGAGGAGCGCTTGTTGGCTTGCAACAACTCGCCATCACTTTCGGCATTATGATTAGCTTCTGGATTGACTAGTAAGTGTGAACACCTCTTTTTCTGAACTTCAGGCATTTATTTGAATCAGTGGCTGCAATTACATCGGCGGAACTACCCTCGAGACTCAATCAGATGCAGCTTGGCTCGTACCTATCTGTATTCAAGTTGTCCCTGCTATTGTGCTCTTTGTGGGCATGATTTGGATGCCGTTTTCCCCTCGATGGCTCCTCCATCATGACCGAGAAGAAGAAGCACGGAGGGTTCTTGCCGACCTACGAGATCTTCCCCTGGACCACGACCTGATCAATCTTGAGTTTCTGGAAATTAAAGCGCAGTCAATATTCGAAAAGCGAAGCCTCGCCGAGAAATTCCCACATTTACAAGAACCTACTGCCTGGAACATATTCAAACTCCAGTTCGTTGCGATTTTCGCTCTTTTCCAAACAAAAGCCATGTTCAAGCGCGTCATTGTTGCTACCGTAACCATGTTCTTCCAACAATGGTCGGGAGTCAATGCTGTAAGGTCCATCTCTCGCTCTATCCGAAGATCATACTGAATGTTTAGGTCCTTTACTACGCCCCCCGCATCTTTGAGCAGCTTGGCCTGACTGGAAACACCACAAGTCTGCTAGCAACAGGTGTAGTTGGTGTTGTGATGCTTATTGCAACCGTTCCAGCCGTCTTATGGATCGATCGAGTCGGCCGCAAGCCGGTTCTCACCGTGGGGGCCATTGGAATGGGCACTTGCCATATCATCATTGCTATCATTCTTGCCCGAAACATTGATCGTTTCGACCATGAGCCCGCTGCCGGATGGGCCGCCGTCTGCATGGTCTGGCTATTCATAGTTCATTTCGGCTGTGGGTTACCAGGAGACTTGTGGTATCTATGAAGTCCACTACTGACGTATACAGACTCTTGGGGCCCTTGTTCCTGGATCATCATTGCAGAAATATGGCCTTTGAGTACTCGACCATATGGTGTGGCAATTGGAGCGTCTAGTAATTGGATGTTAGTATACCATACCAAAACCCTCAATCCAGTGTTGACATATCATTAGGAACAACTTTATCGTCGGCCAAGTTTCTCCAGACATGATCGAAGGAATTACATACGGTACTTATATCATCTTTGGCGTTTTGACGTTTTTAGGAGCCGGATTTATCTGGTTTTTCGTGCCAGAAACCAAGCGCCTTTCTCTTGAGGAGATGGTATAGTCAACACTGCCAAGCATGAGCATGAACCTCTGCTGACCCATTTACTTAGGATCTTATCTTTGGCTCTAAAGGTACCGCACAAGCTGACTTTGAGCGTATGGAAGAGATCAATCGCGATATTGGACTCAATGCCATTCTTCAAAGGGAACCTAGCGTACGTCTGTCAGCGGACATAGAAAAGGATGTAGAGTCAGGAACCGTACCCCACAATTAGGGATATATAGGAGAGGTATGGTGGTGACGAAAGTAAAGCCCGGCTCTCAAGTAAACACATATAAGCTGTGGGGGTATGTTGGGATCGTATCTAGTGCGGGATCGCGTCAAAAGCAAATTCAATATAGCTCCTAAATACACCTTAAACATCTGCTCTCTAGTCTAAATATCTTCACGTGCGCCATCGGCAAGAGGCGATGCTTCCTGGAACTGGTGAGTCTCCATCTTCCAATGCTTGAACTTCCTCGTCGGTAGCCTGATCTCAAACATGTGGTCGATCTCCATCGTGCTGCGATCCTTCATCTCAGGCAGCCAGCACCAGCTCAGCGCCGCACCAATCATACAAAGGCCACAAAACACGAATCCAGTCTTGGCTCCAAGAGCTGCCTTGTCCAGACTGAAAAGCATGGGCAGAACCACCGCAAGGGTAATGGAAGACCCTTGGGCCGCCACACCTCCTAGGCCTTGTGTTGGAGCTCTCAGCTGTAGCGAGCTTGTCTCTCCCATGATAGCATATCCCGCAGGCCAGCAGCCCATACCACACACCATGATGACGGCTATCATAATTCCTCCAGCCACCCAAGCAAGCGTTGGGCTTGACCAGAATCCCGTGATACCCATGGCTCCCCACAGAAGCCCGGCAGTTCCGATTGACCAGATTGTCATGTTCCGCCTACCAATGCGAGAGAGAATCCAGAACCCGGCGGCATTGGCAACCATTCCTGCAATGATACCGAAGATCATAAGCATCAAACTCGGGCTTGAGTCCATGCCGATACTTTGCAAAAAGATGCTAGCATTTGACAAGAGATCCAAACCAAACATGGCGGGGATCACGTTGGCGAGAAGAACAATAAGGGTTCGTCGAAGATTCGTTCCCTTGAAACAAGCCCAGTAGGAGTCCGATGACTGCGAAGACTTTTCTTCCTCGATAGTGGATCGGATCTTCTCCAGGGCGATGTGCGGGTTTGTCTTGGGAGCAAACAATCTGGTTGTCATTCTAATGGCTCTCTCTTCTTGTCCTTGTCGAATTAGGTAGGCAGGGCTCTCTGGCATAAGACAAGACAAGATGAACGGACCAAGAGTGAGGGCCCATTGAGAAGCAAAGGCTCCTAGATACCCAGTCTGGCTGTCGACTTTGTTGACCACGAATGCCACAACTGATCCAATGAGCTGGCCAACAAGAGTGAAGATCGGGAACATGGCCATGGCGGATCCTCGTAATGCTGTTGGCGCGTTCTCAGACACCCAGGTGAGACAGGTAGTCTTGATGATGCCGACAGAGAATCCTTGAATAGTCAAGCCGGCGGTGAAGATGGCCCGCTTCATCTCTTGAGCCTCAGCCAGGTGAGAGAAGAATATGCAGGCAATAGCAATTGCTGAGATGATACTGCCGAGCATAAGACTGAACTTTCGCCCGATACGATCTTGTATGTAACCGCCAGTAACGGCGCCCAAGGCCGAACCAGCGGGCGGAAGGGCAAGCCACAAGGATAGCCAGTTACCCGGGATAGTTAGCTTTCCCTTGTAGGTTGATCCATAGTCGTTCTGGAACGACTCTACGCCGGTGATAGAACCGACAATGACCAGGTCGTAGCCCCATCCGATAATAGGAATAGCCATAGCAAGACAGTAGCCTGCGATTTTGGGATATCGCTTCAAGGCTTGGCCCAGCGGCAGTTGAGGCTCCACGTCCCCAGTAGAGCTGGCATTTGATGCCGAGCGTGTGCGATACTCTGCTGGGTCATATCTAGTGAGTTCTTCGTCTTGTGGGACCGACTGCCAGGTAGTTGATGTCGAGGATAGCTCGATATGGTCTGGTGCCAGATTGCCATATTTTTTCGGATCTTGGCTGTCTTGGCACGCACTCATGACTGCGTGATAACAAAGTTGGTAAGAAGAGTGTGAGTTAAAGCTAATGGTTTTTCGCTGTAAGTGTGGTGCTTTATATGGCGTTAAACTGGGAGCTGCTGTTGTTTTAAGGTCGGAGCTGAATGAACTGGTGAGAAATATGGTCTGGACATATGCATCTGAAACCGGCCGAGATGAGAGCTATTAAAGTATATATTTTCGATTCAACTTAACTGTTTAGATTATCCACCGACTGATGATGATCGTTGGAGCCACTGCTGCCCTACGTACAACGATGGATCGCAGGGTGTCATCGGGGCTTATGCTCAAGTGCCGTCAAGTGAAACCCTGCAACATGGCTATAATTGGTGTTAAAATGAACTAAGGACGAATCAAACCAGGAAGCGGTTCTCGGCCTCAGCTGCGAACTCCGCTCCAGTCCCTGGTTCGGGGGCAATGCCGTCCTTGTAGTTACGGAGTACGGATAGTGGATGCTCATTTCTTTACGGAGCACCTACGGACATGGTCTCTGACTTGCCCACGGGGTTACTCTCGATCGGGGAGGTTTCATACCCTGGCAGCTATTATGGTCTGCCTTAAGACTATCCGTACTCCGTACAACATTAGAATATCTTGTTATTGACCATTGGCTTTGGAATATAATAATAGATGATAGGTCTTAGTGAAGCCTGTTTCCCAGTAGAAATGAACCCATTTCCTTTGGTGTAATCAACCAAGATAATGAGTATCTTCACGATAAGCAAAGTCGCGTGCTGCTTACGCTGTTGTAGCCACTCTCTTCATCCCCTGCCATGTCCGTCGGACTTGGGATCTGACATTTGATTTCCGTTGCGGGGCTGATTGCGGGGCTGATTGCGAGCTTCGGCTCTCACAGCGAAAAGCGGCATTGAGACGTTCGCATGGGGATATTGTGCTCAGCCTTAGAAGGACTTCCTCGAGTTGTTTCTCCGTTGTCACTAAACAGGAAATAAGGGAAGGATGAATGTGATACGGACACGGTAAAGCCAACGGGTTCCTGATTCTACTTGGCCCTATGCAAACCCCTTATAGCCAAGTGAGATCCTCTTTAAGATTGTCATCTCTTACTACAAACTAATCTCGTATATACTCCAATTGTTGGGAGTCCAAGTATAAACCAGCACACTTTACCACCAGATATCCGCATATACGCCCATTCTTATAATCAGATGGACAGTACTAGCAGTTGCAACAACATGGCCGCTCAACCAATTTGCCAGATTGTCGCACCTGTCGGCATGCTTGGCTATGGTTTCGACGAAGCAGTTATTCGAGGCGAACTCGCCCGCCTCGTGCCGACGGGCATCCCAACGGCCATGATTCTGGACTCTGGCTCTACTGACAGCGGTCCTCAAAAGCTAGCCCTCGGGTCCATGTCCTGCCCCCGTTCGGCCTATGTCAAGGACCTGACCAAGCTTCTCCGGCTTGTCCACACCTTTCGCGTGCCGCTTATTTTTGGTTCAGCTGGCGGTGATGGCACAGACGAACATGTCAAAGCTATGACTGAGATAATGGAAGAGATCGTAGCAGAAGAAGCAAATAAGTATGGTGTTCGCTCAACAGCTCTAAGTCTTCTTATTAACTATTTTCTTAGGGACTATACTTTCAAGACTATTTCTATTTTCTCTGGAATTGATAAGAGTATTATACTCAAACGTTTCAAAGAAGGTAGGGTAACTGGCTGCGGCCCGTGTGTCCCCCCTGCCTTAGAAGCCAAGATCGAGGCATCACCTCGAGTCGTCGCTCAGATAGGCCCCGAGCCCTTCATCGACGCCATGGACGCCAATCCTGACTTCGACGTCATCGTTGGTGGTAGAGCGTACGATCCATCGCCGTATGTCGCCTACAGCATGCACCAACTCAAGCGCCAAGTAAAGAACCTCAGTGAAGAGGGTATCCGGGCACGACTGGGTGGCTTCTACCATATGGGCAAGATAATGGAATGCGGTGGACAATGCTCTCTTCCAAAATCGCATGGCTCTGTTTCTACTGTGTATGCAAATGGCGTCTTCGACGTGAGGCCAACGGCCCCTGACTCCATCTGCACGCCTCTCTCTGTTGCCGCGCACACCTTATATGAGAATACAAGACCCGATATCTTGCGTGGACCTGGCGGCTCACTCCATCTTGAAGAGTCCAAGTACGAGCAGCTTTCTGATAAAAGATCTGTAAGGGTGAGTGGGAGCCAATATCGGTCATCCGAGGCCGATGGCAAGTCGTACCAGCTCAAGCTCGAGGCGGCACATATTGTCGGATACCGCTCCATATTCTTGGGCGGCGTCAAAGACTGTAAGAAGATTCTCCCCAGCTCAGATAGATATAAATAGCCCGACTAACGTATTGCAGATATCTTAATCTCGCAGATTGACGAGGTTCTCACTCGAGTCAAAGCATACGTCCGTCAGCAACACGCTGATGTTAGTGATGAATGGAAACTCGACTTCCACGTTTACGGGAAGGGTCAACACAGTGAGGCTGGTCCAGGGGAGCTTTTCGTCGTTGCTGAGGCGCTTGCATCAACGCAACAGGTGGCAAACAGTATTGCTTCCAAGGCGAGGGTGGGCATGATTGTAAGTACTACCCATGAGTGTTTGTGCAACGAGCTAACGCAGACCAGCATGCACCCTATCCAGGCCAGAAAGCAACTGCTGGTAATTTCGGCTTTGGTATTGGTGGACTTATGGAGATCGAAATGGGCCCATGTGCCGAGTTCTCTCTCTATCATCTTATGGACCTAGAGCCCGGCGAAGAGCGACTGGGTGTTCCCGATGAGAAGGCCACAGCCGGGCAACTAAAGGGTCCTTTACTTCGGGCAAGTGTTGCCAGAATTGGCAGAGGCTCACCCGTACCGTCTGACGAACAGTTCCGAGCCAGCATCGCGAGTCTCCAGGACGAATCTCCACAACCTTCAGCAAAAAGCCGCGATGCCAAAATCGACCCCGCCGATCAACCAGCAAAGAACCCCAAAACCTTAGCTGATATGTGTCGCATACTTCGGTCTAAGAATGCCGGCCCATATGAAGTAACAATGGACGCCATCTTCAGCTCAGAAGCCGACTACCTCGCCATAAAAGGTTCGGGGCTCCTGTCCCCGGACAATGTGGCCAAAGCTATAGGCGTCCCCAGAGACGACATCATCTGGATCGGCTTTTTCGATGCTGCTCTGTCCTTCAAGGTTACAATCCCGCGAGTCCGTGCAGGGAGGAAAAAGTCGGCGGGTGGATTCATGGAGAATGACATCCATGGCTCCCAGGAGCATCTGGGGCTTGCCGGCATCAAGCTCCCAAAAACCGGGACCAGTCTTCCAAAGATCCTGCTTGATTTCAGAAAGTGGTCTAAGTTGGTTGCCATTATGACTGCAGTCGGAGGCTTTGGGGTAGTATCTATGGCCAGACGTTTACTGGCGAGCATTTAGAATTGCGAACAGCGCAGCTGCAAGTGGTCGTATTCCTTTGAACCAATATCTAAGTAGTTGGTAGAGACTAGGACCAATCCTGTTTTATTTTATCTCTTAATGTTCTTCAGGTAGGCCGCCACGAATCTCGGTATTCAGCGTCTAGTGCTGTCGGTTCAAAGGATAACAGGCTCATATATGGGTCGTTCCAGAACCCTTTGAAAAAATCTACGCTTGTGTCGGGCTGACCGACCACATAATTCTGGTCTAGAACTTGTTCAGAATCTCCGGATGCTTGGTCGTCCTTTGCTGCTTGGCTTTCGGGAAGCATCTCATGGTCGCAGATCTCGACGGGTCTGCCACGAGCTTCAGATGCGTTACTCACTGCATCGAATACTATCGAAACACCCATTCGATGCGTAAGGCGTAATCTAGAGGCTTTAGAGATCTCTGGGTCTGGGGCTTCCCGGCCAAGGACTTCAAACACCCTAGATGTCCTATTGTACTCATCCATGGGCTCGATAGCACATGCTCTGAAAAGATTCTGCACCTTGGCGATGTGGTTCGCTACGGTCTGCCTTTCCTCAGGTCCATCGGCACCCTGTCTGTAGAAGAACTTAAGAAGAAAGATAGTTGCAAACGCCAGACATCGGTAGTGATTTTTAGGCAAAGATCGTTGCTTTCGAATCAGGTCAGTATCTCCAGGCCCGTCCGTGCTGGTGCTGAATGCTAAGGTCGAGATATGAATGATTCTAAGGGCAACATCTCGTGCAGTTCGCAACATTATTTGCCGCGATGATGAGACAGATGCATCCTTGGTGATTACCAAGGCGTACATATGCATCCTGGCACTTAGAATGCTAAGCTCGATGGATGTCATATGTTCATCTCCGCGTGATATCTCACTTCGCAAAACCTCCAATTCATTGTCCATGAGTCGAATCAGTGAAGATCTCGCACTGTCGTCGATTTCATGGTTCATCAGTGATGTGAACTTCGCCACCAGTAGTTGGACTCGGACTTGTAGAGTATATGCAGGTGGCAAAGTTTGTCGTCTGAGGAAAGTATGTATGCTCGCAAAATCCAAATCCGAATCGATTGGGGGAGGAAGTCCGAGATGCAGACTCAGCCTATGTTTGTCAGTCAAGTTGCACATAATCATGTGCTGCATCCACAGATTCTGACGTACGAGGTAGATACACAGAAGCATCCCAGCCAAGTATTGATCCTCGTTTGAATGTCCCCGGAGGCAACACCAAGGCTTCGAAGAGATGGTATTGTCTGTTGGCGATCGAGGCTCATAAAGCGTGCGGCCTGGATAGCAATACCACAATGAAGCCATCCAGGATCTCGAGTCTGCGCTTCACACGGCATTGGCCAATGACACAATAAAAGTAGCGCTTGTATCTTGTAGAGGGGTAGCGGTGCATCAAGAATCTGCTCCTGCAGCATTCGCTTGTATGGGGCGTGAAGAAGGCGAAACAACTCGACATAGTGCTGGTCAGGTAAGTGAGATGCGATTATGATCAATATGGTCCAGAAGAGAAATGGCTGAGTGTGGTAAACCTTGTGGGTAGAGAGGGGACCTAAAATTGGGAGCTGGGGTCTAAAGACATCTGCAAATCTGGATAGTGATGAGCTCGGTTGAGAATATTCCAAGATGGTACAACATACGTCTTGAACGCTTCCATGGCAGTGGAAGGCTCGATGAACACACCATCCAAAATCACAGCACTAGAGTTCAGGTCGAATTCATCTTGAACGCTGTCATCCACGGTAGAAGGCCCAGAATCTTCTGTCGAGTCAGTTCCACATGACGGGTGATCCTCGCCGCGTTGATTACGGAGTTCCTGGAGCTCTCTATTCATAGCCTCGAAACGCCTGCGGACCAGTTTCGTCCATTAGCGATCGATAGTGGATTGGTGATAAGGACTCGACCCGACGTACTTTCTCGCTGGCGTCCGCTTGAAGCTCGCGTCTACAGTGCAAAAGAGGTGTCTTGCCTGACATCGTGAGCATGGGTTCGGAAACTGGGCTCTTGAGTCACATCGTAGCTGCAGGGGTCAGCATGTGGTGATGGACACTCGGGCACAGCTTCTACCTTGGCCTGTTTACACTCCGTGCACGCCTTTACAGGCCGTAAGCCCGAAACGTTGGTCGACATTTCGGGACCAAGACGTCCACGATCGTAACGCTCAGTTAGTTAGTATATCAACATTCAAGGGAGAGCGTGTCAGATTTGACGGGTCTTAGCGGGCTAGCGTTACTCGTGTCGTGCATTGACAGTATGCATTTAGTGGGAAATACCCTCCTAAGGGAGGAGTTCATCACTCAAGCCTCTGCCCCGTTGTTATGTGACTAACAGTTTTTATCGACTTCGTTGCTGTATGAAGATAGTTATCTATCAACGCTTTTTTGCTGAACCATATCCTCTCGGTAACTAACTTAGGCCTCAACACGTGAGGTTATCTACAGAAACGAGGAATATCTTTGATTTCTCCGGTTTCGGGTCTGTCTCAAACCATTGAATTTTTTCGTACAGCCATGCGGACAACCAGGAGAGCATTCAGTGCACAAATACCCGGTGTACACTTTTGTAGGTCAGTAAAGAACTCAAAGATCTTTCATTATCAACCTTCTAGCATCGTATTCTCTCTTTATGTTCTACCCGGTAACTTGATACGAGATGAAACTGGTGGGCTGCTTGGGAAAATTTCCGAAGTGGGTGTGAGGGACTGCATGCACTATTTTCATGTAGGGTAAGAATCGGAGGCTAAATGTCTTTGGAAGAATTCTCTGGTTAGCCTGCTTGTTAAATCCCAAGGGCTATGTCGATACGAAGCCCGCTTTTCAGGTGCATTGTGATCACAGCTACAGAGGAATAATATGAAAAAGTAGTAGCAACACATGTCCTACTAAAGGGACTGGCTTTGCTTAGCTGGTGGCTTCGCTGGAGGGCGTACTTCTTAATACCATGATACGCGTGTTCTTGTGGCTTGGTCTCACGTACAATAAATTAGGCAGTTATTTAAGCTTAAAATTATCTTCAACTCAAAACGGGGCAGCAAAATCCGCAGTTTGTGTGAGCTTGGTTGTTGCGCATTCAGGCCATCTTGTTGCGGGGTTTCTAGGAGGCCGCCAGCGCCCATCGGCCGATCCAACAGCCAAGAGTTTGCACATGAAGATAGATCCATCGTTGCAGTCTTTTTCTTGGTTTGCTTGGCTCGGCACATTGCCAAGTCCTGCGCATGACAAGAGGGCTTCACCAGCTTGCAGCTATGACGTCCCCTCATCAGGTCGACCGCTGAATGCCGATGGCAGGCAAAAAAGAGACCATGGGGACTTATAATTGACCATTCCCGCCCTTACTTTCAACCAGCTCGGGCATCTTTAGCCTTATTCATACGCAATCTCTGTTGTTTCATCTTACCTCGTTTGCTATTGTCAGTGCAGCCATGGGTGTACGTCCTGCGACCGAAGGGGATCTCCCAGCCCTCAAAGACATCGTCCTTAGTGGCCTCAAAGGCGATTCGATATGGGAATACTGCTTGCATTCCGCCAACCACGGAACAACAACTGCTGCAGACTACGTTGATCACGTCCTCAGGCAGTGCTTAGACCCCAAGAACGGCAGCTGGCTCATCTCGGTGGTGGAGGTACCGAAAACCCACCAGGTCGTGTCGCTGGCTATCTGGCAAACCATCCACGAGAGCGAGAGTGAGGAGAATGGCATCGCCAACCAGATTCATCAAGGTGTGTAACGACTCCTGGTCCCAAGAGCTGCGTGACTTCCTTGGACCTTGCAAGATGCTGTGCTGACCTACAAACAGTCTTTGATGTCCCCGACGCGTCCCACGACAAAGTGGTGAAAAGAATTGCCGCGTTGCAGGGTGCCATAACACAGACCCAGCAGACGTACCTTTCCCGTTACGGGAAGCTCATGTTCCTCCATGCCGTCATCACACATCCCCACTGGAAGCGCCAGGGCTACGCGAAGCTCCTCTGCAAACAGAGCCTGCAACTTGCCCGGCAGAAGGGCTTAGTCGTGGCAGCCCTGGCCAGCCCTTTCAGCGGCTACGTCTTTTACTCTGGCACCAGCTTCGCCAACTGCGGTCGCACAGCCGTCGAGCCAGAGGGCGAGGTCGAGAAGCTGGAGCTCCAGGTCATGGTCTGTACTCCGCCCCCGCTCCCTGAAGCAAGGCGGAGCTCCTTGATGGACTTTTCATGGGGACAGAACAAGGCCTCAACCCCAGACAAAGACAAGAGGGGCTCACAAGATCGCCCGCCACTAGAGGAGAGGCGCAGCTCGTTGCTCGATGTGTTTGGGTTTGGCGGCAGAAAGGCCTCTGTTGACAAGGCAGCCATGGACGCCCGTAGGAGCTCTCATTGCTGATCAAGGTGGATATGTCATTTCTTGTTTCAATCGTCGTCGGTTCCAATATCCCTTGTTCACATATTCCCTACCTTATCCTTTATGTTTCTGTTTCGAGATAGAACCGGACCTTTCATTTAGATGGAATTTCAAGTCATGGAACTTGTAAAGCCAGATGATGCTCGCAACAGCCCCCTGAGCTGTTCACACTGAATTGCCAGATCATCAGCCATTTTATTTGAGACTATCAGTAGATTTTCTGGCCAGCCCAGGAAACATAGGCGACCGTAAAGTGACTGACATGACAGCGTTTTATTCCGCCACCAGTGTCCATCGCACAACACAGCAATCGTTGTCCCTACAAATTTTACCCCATCTGTTGGCAGCACTCCTTGTCATGATTCTGTGCATCTGTGAGTTGGATGTTGAACGTCTAAAGAAGTCTGGAATAACGGCAGTAACTGTCAGAAGAGCCTAGCATGTTACTAAGGATGATCTATATATATCCCAATTGTCCTTACGCAAACGGAGCTTAAGATTAGATGGGTTGGTTGAAAAAATGCTACCAATGCGCATGCAGCGGGCCTATCAAAGATATTGCGGTTGCGAGGCGGCTCAAGGGCTGTAAATGACAATCCTGTAATGCAATTCTCGATGGATCGGTAAGCTTGTCTTAGCAACAATGGTATAGAGCATTTCTGACGCAGTTGCAGGTTGAACTTCTCCAGCTCACTTATGACCGAGCTGTAGACGCCAATATATGTCAGATCAACCTGGCAGGCGCCTGTGTTTCCCGTCGAGGTGGTGAACATTTACCACTCACAGAAGATGTTTTGCATAGATGGGCTGGTTGATCCGGATTTGACTGTCGTATTCAGCCACGTTCAGTATACCACCATACTTATTAACATGCACTACCACAGCAAGACCCCAATAAATGGACTACTTGTTCAGCAGTGCCTGGGCCTCGTGCACTCCAGCCTCATGGACCTCCAGCGACGCCTCATGTACGAGCTATCGAAGTGCGTTCATCTCGGGATGACAATCTTTCTCGCGACAACGTTTCGCCTTCCGGGCTGGAGTGCGCATTTATATTGTCAAAGCTTGGTTGAGAAGATGCAGACGGCTTATGCAAACTCCAATCCTTTGATCTCGATCCAACATAGGACCTTGAATATCTGGTTGATGATGATGGGGCAAATGTGTATTGGCCCAGGCACCGAACACGTAGGGAAATGATCGGACTTATCAGGGATATGCCCGTTAGACTGGGGTGAGGCAAGGAGACTATTGAAGCAAGTCATGTGGATCGACGCCTTTCATGACGATATAGGGAAGAGCGCTTTTGAGAAGCGCGCCAAGTGTCGATAAAATGACAGGCTTTGGGTACCAAGCCATAGCCGTGCACTCTGTCAGCTGTTGCGGCCCGTCATTTGACTCTGAGCCGGATGTTGGAGGCCGAGACCTACGGAGCGAGTCTTGATAGGGGCTTAGCCGCCGTAGCGAGAGTGGGCAATGAGCCCATGCTGCAGTTTCTCCTAGGGAAAGGTGTCGGGAAGGATAAGGAGAGTATGAAGAAATTACTTCGGGTTGCACTAATACCAAAAGAAGAGGGCATCTTTCCACGTCCTGTGGACAGCGGACAGGCACGAGGGGTTTTCAATAAGAACGCCGAAGAGAGAGTCTGAAACGAAAATTGCACAGCTCAGATAAAACACATATAAATCCTGTGGTATAACTGTTAAAAAAGAATTCAGAGGATTGGCAATGTTTGTCAGTCAAGACCCAACATCACTATTATTTGTGAAGTTGGAGGCGTGGAGCTCAACCATGTAAATCGCGATAACCAATTCAACCTGGAACGATCAAGCATCGAGCTTTTCACTATTTGCTTGCTCTATAACACATGACTGCGGGTTCAATTAATCTGATCATGAACAGTTACACGCTGTTCACAACTATATAGCTATTTACTAGGGTTTCCTAGTTTGGACTTGTACTTCTATTAACACATATTCACTGCCTCTGTCCGCGATAGTCAAACATCTGAAATCAAAGCAGGGAATTATTACAATACGTACCGTAGAGAATATTGCAATCTACCATGAAACCGTGGTTGGATATAGGCATATCGCGTAAGTACAATTTGTATCGCTGTCAACATGGCCGGAAATAGAGCCTTCAAAGTGGGTGGTGTGTTTCATGTTAGGCCGCGCGTTCTCACCACGGGACTTGGGATCTCACTTAAGGTTATCTTAAGGATACATGCTACAGCAACTACGGGCTTTGAATAATTCATGCTAATCTCTGACACATACTTTATCTATTGGCAGCACTCTATCGGTCCCCATAGCTCAACCCGAGACCTATTCTATCATGTCGGCCACTGACGAAAGCGCGGCCTTTGATGACTTTCTTCGAGATCCTCGCTTCAAGCAGACGTTTGAACTACCTCGTGATCCGGGACAGGATCGGCCGTTCATTCGCGTAACTTATGCGGACTACGGCTACTACGACAAAGCAAATCCTGGAGGAGAAAACGTGCTCTTGTTTTTCGCGCCGCTTCTCGCTTCGCGCATGATCCACGTTGCTAAGGATGCCTTGGCGAAACGACACAAGATCCGTATCATTAGCATTGACCGACCGGGCATTGGCGACACGAGTGAGGTAGAGCTGGACGAGAGGGCTGCTATATGCCGCAGTAAGTTCGTCCTGTCTGTCGTCCAGACCCCTGAGAGCAGGATTGGTTACATCCTGGTCGTTGACCTCAAGTACAATACTATACTGACTTAACAAAGAGATCACTTTAGCCTTGCTCCAACATCTGGGAATTCGCCATGTCTCTATAGCCTGCCATAGTGGAGGAACTGTGTATGCTTTCGATATGTTACTCCATCATCCCGAGATCCTACATCCAGATCGCCCTTACATCGCCGTTGGAGCTCCCTGGATCTTACCTTCGCGTTCGCACCTTTGGTCGATGACTCTCACACAAGCATTGCCTGCCTCCATTATGGGTCGGTTTGATAAAGTAGTCAGTCTTGTCAACAGCACGTTGGTACCAGCCATGTCCTCCTCGGCCGGATTCAGCCAGGCTTTTGTGGGCTTGGCGAGCAAGCCGCCCCAAGAATCTAGAGAGGATAATCCAGACGCAGACTTCGAGGACTCGCTGGATCGAAAGCTTTTCAAGCACATACACTCGGAGAGTATCCGCGGCATGTCGTCCGAGTCGCTTTTTCTCATGCAAAAGGCGGAGGGAGCACCCAGCTGGGGCGACTGGGGCGACTACGACTCTTTGGTGCCAAGGTTGTTTGAGACTTTGAAAGGGGCGGGCAGACAGCTCTCTATCGATGTATTCTTCGCTGAAGCTGATGGAATGATTGGAGCTGCCGGCACCGAAGGACCAAGATGGTTTGACAAATGCTGGGAGGCTGAAGAAGCGAGGGGAACTATAACCCACACAAGCACGGTTATTAGTGCAGCAGAGCACGAGACTGTTTGGAGCATACGTCTGGGGTTACCAGAACGTGTCCTTGAGAGGATTAGTATTCATGCTTGATGCCGAAATGATGACTGCATCTCCTTTTAAGCTAATGAGGATATTTACTATTTAGTTTTACACTAACTAAAGAAGATCCTACTACCAAAGGACGCTGAAGAAGGGCAGAAGCATCTCTGCCTTAATCATCTGCTCACTTCGTCACAACTTCATAGTTTCGCTGCCATGTTCACATGCACGGCCTTGACGTTGGAGTAGGCCGCAAGTCCTGCCTCTCCCAGTTCTCTGCCGATTCCGCTCCGCTTAACACCGCCGAACGGGATCCGCCAGTCACAATCATTACTCGAGTTGATCCAAACCATCCCAGCCTCAATCTGCTTGGCCACTTGATGCGCCCTGGTGATATTGGTGGAGAAAAGAGCGCTGCCTAACCCATACTGTGTGTTATTGGCAAGGCTGATTGCTTCTTCCTGGGAGCTGAACTTGGTGATGACAACAAAGGGACCAAACACTTCTTCTTGGAAGACCCGCATGTGAGGAGAGACATCGGTGAAAACGGTGGGCTCGATAAAGAACCCCTTGCCATCTCCAACATTCTTGAAAGGCTCACCACCAAGCTCAAGCTTGGCTCCTTCTTGCTTGCCGATCTCGACAAATGACATGATCCGGTCATACTGTGCTTTGGTGACTTGAGGCCCTTGAAAGGTACTCTCGTCAAAGGGGTCTCCCAGCTTGGAAATCTGCTTGACTTTGGTTCGGAAGGCGTCCATGAATTTATCGTAGATGCCCTCTTGAACCAAGACACGGCTTGTTGCAGTACATATCTGTCCTTGATTCGACATGATGCCGGCGTGAGCCCAGTGGGCCGCCAGCTCAACATCAGCGTCGTCGAAAACGATCAGTGGGCTTTTACCACCTGTCTCGAGCGTGATGTTCTTGAGATTGCTGCTCGCCATCTTCATGATATGTCGTGCGGTGGCGGTCGAGCCAGTGAATGCAATCTTATCGACATTCACGTGAGACGCAAGGGCAGCACCTGCGATAGAACCAAGCCCATTGACAATATTGATAACACCGGGAGGGAAGCCGGCCTTTATGACGAGATTGGCGAAGAACAGAATGGAGAGAGGAGTTTGCTCGGCGGGCTTCAGTACAACGGTGTTGCCACAGGCCAGGGCTGGGCCAAGTTTCCAAGCAGCCATGGCCAACGGATAATTCCAGCTACCATGAATTAGCGAGGCTCTCACGACAATAAGCTATAGGGGAAGCCGAGACTTACGGGATGATTTGTCCACATACGCCGACAGGCTCGCGGAGTGTATAGGCAAACTTGTCGGGTGTCGTCTCAATAACCTGACCAAAAACCTTGTCGGCAAATCCACTGTAATATCGAATCGTCTCGGCAGTTTCCACCATGTCCTCATTGAGAGATACAGAGTAGGGTTTTCCGTTATCCCAAGTCTCGATTGTGGCAAGAATCTCGCGGTTCTCCTCGACAAGGGCGGCTAGGCGATTCATCAACTTGCCTCGCTCGGTTCCGGGCAAGTCCCTCCACTTCGGGTTGCGGAGCGCAGCTCGAGCCGCTCGGACAGCCTTGTCGACATCTTGAGCAGTTGCGGCGTAGACGGATGTGATGTCTTGCTCATTACTAACTTCCATTAGCCTGTAACTCCTCAGAGATATGGCAGTAATATCACAACATACGTCGGATTAAGAGAGGTCAGTGTGCCACCATCTGAGGATTTTATCCACTCGTTGTTGATGAAGAGGCCTGTTGGCTGAGTGTACTTCCGCCCATTTGGGGCAGTGAGCTGGACGTCGAGGCTCATTTTGGGTGGTGAGAGGCTTTGATAGTGAAGATATGTGGTGATGTGGACCAAGGAGAACTTAGGCACCGGAGGAGCCCCATCTATCTATACCTGCAAGGCTCCATACGAGCTTTTACACCATGAAACACACAAGTTACGACTGTTGCGGAATTCCAAGCAAGGTTTCACACACTGTTTTGGTACTCTCCGTAACAAGTTCAAGCTGAAAGTTGCGGTAGGTCTATGCCGAATAGGGTTCGGGTCTCGGCATGACCCCCCGGGCCGGCCTTGATACGTATTCACCAAGGGTACTCCGGACCGGTGAAGATAGCCACCCTCGCTTCCATATCTGGAAGCTATTTTGCATATTTGGATCAAGTCATACAGTAGCCAAATGTGTCAGTTCATTTGCATCTCTGCTGCTGACGAAAGGCGGGATTACGAGACCAGCACCAAGATTGAAAAACAGCAGTACGATACAGGTGCGTTTGAATCACTCCAGAAACAGGAAGAAGATAGGTCAGATACGCAACGTAATGGTGAAAAGGGTGAGATACGATCATATGTAATGGATGAACTAGCTAGGTAGACTTCTTGTATGTCCACAATCCCCCGTGTGCCGCTATTTCGAATAGGGAAGGGTAATCTCAACTAAGAAACCTGGGTCTTTGCCAGTCCTGCTGGCTCCCTCTCATCCTCTCTAGCTGCCTTGTTTCCCGGAACCACGTCGACATAGTTGGCACGTTCCGCGCGCTCGGCGTAAATGACTTCTCCTTGAGCCTCTTCCGTTTCCATGTAAGTAATTCGTCCCTTTACCACCCAGAAGCCAACAGTTACTACTAGCATGATGCCAAATACCGCAATGGCATAGTTCATGTCGGATCCAGACGGGTTTGGATCCCCTGGGAAGAAGAAGAAAACGGTTGTGACAGCACAATAGATAACCGAGACCCAGTTAATGACTGAACCAAACCGCCCGAGAGAGAACTGTCCTGGTGGGAGCTTATCTCGGCCCACAAGGAGAAGCGTGAGGATCGGCATGCCATATGAAACGGTAAGGGCAATGGTACTGACGCTGAGAATAGCCTCCAAGACGGTGGAAGCGAACGTGTAGAGAACGCCAACAAGAGCCATGGCTGCTCCCTGGAGCCATAGAGCCCGGACTGGGACTTTCCAGGTGTCGTCAACACGAGCAAAGTAGGTACTCCAAGGAAGGCCGCCATCCCGAGCGAAGCCCCAAGTTAAGCGCGAAGCTGTTGTGACAATTCCAATCCCTTGGCCGAGACCGTTCATAATAAAGAGAGACAGTAGAACTGTTCCGCCTTCGAGGCCAACAGTCTCCTTGAGGAGATCCATAAAAGGCAAGCCAGTCGAAGGGTCCAATACAACATCCATTCCCTGGATAGAGAAGAGACAGACAACCATGAAGATGAAGCCCGTAATGGCACCGCAGACAACCGAGAGCCAGATGACTCGGGGAATGTTGGTCCTGGGCGAGGGGATTTCTTCCACCAAGTGAATAGCAGCGTCAAAGGCCGTAAGACCGTAAGCAGCTTGCACCAAACCGATAAACCATGTGACGCCATCCGGCCAGCCAGTCTGGTTGATCCATGTGGCAAAAACGAAGTCGGCGGGTTGAAACTTGAGGTTATCTTTGGTGCCGACGGAGATGAGCAACGCTAGGCTGATGATGAAGAAGAGGCCTCCAAACGAGATGCCGACAAAGTTGTTAAACATGGGAAGAAGGATGTCTTTGCGGCAAACAACAACATTGAAGAGAGTCATTGCAAAGGTCGTGCCGACGTAGACAAGGAACAAAACCCAGCCCTTGCTGGCGCCAGTCCACTCGGGGTTGAACAATACCTTCATGCTGAGCATGAACTCGGTCATGAAAGCAATCTGCGACGCACTCAGAAACCACCAGCCACAGGTGTTGACGAATGCGCAGACGTAGGAGCAGAACCGGCCCGCAGGCGTTGGCCAGAGGCGAGAGATCCAGTATGCCTGGCCCAAGGCCGTGGGCATGCTACTGCACATCTCACCCAAGGAGACGGCAACACAGAGATTGCAGGCAAACACCAGACACAAGCCCCATAGGATCGCAACAGGGCCACCGTTTGTCAAGCCGCTGGAGAGCCCCTGGGCAAAGGTTGACCAGGTGCCCAAGACGGAAAAGGCCAGCGCCAGCATGCTCCAGATGCTGAACTTGCGCGTGAGCGTCTGCTCATGGCCGAACTCGGCCAGGTCCTGGGCATCCTGGATAGCCTGGTTCGTGGTATCACTGCGCTTGAGCGAAGCGTTTGTCTCGACGTCGTTGGTCATGGCCGCGTCTGACGATGACCCTGTCGAGCGATGCAAGGGAGGAGATGACGTAGGGAAAGGCGACGGGCAGCCTTGGACGTGAAGGTGGACTTTTGTGACTCTTTCGCTCCAGAGACAATATGGATGGGAAAGTCTGGAAAACGTCAAGCAAAGAGGCGATGAAGTCTGCCGTGTTTATAACCAAAAGATCGCCGGGCTGAGTACGGACCTAACGGTTGTAGGGAGATTGATGAGTACCTCATGCTTCACAGTTCAGCCGTAGCATCTGCGTTCGCGTGTCTTGTATCGTGTGACAAACAATCTACGGGGAGAGATAGTACTGTATGGGGTACTGAGTACTCCGTACATTTAAGCACAATGGCTGCGTGTGGACGGGCTAAGGCGATAACTAGGTTCAGCTCCATGCTTGCTTGGGCAGCTCGTTATCTTGACCCCAGTCCCGGTGGCCTACCTACGTAGTTATCTCTGTGTGCACTGATAGCGGCAAGGCCCCGATAAATACAGCACTTTGGGTGCCTTCGTACTAACTACTTGTTTGCACAGGAGATGCCATTTCGAAGAAAACGTCGTCGAGAACTCGGTCTTGACTTTACAAGCATCCCCCAACGCCCTCCACGCCGGCATCGAGATCCCTTGCGGGGAACCAAGCCGTGCCCCATGGGGAATTACAATGAATTGCATCAACCGCAAATCGAGCATGATTCCATTACGTGATGGGCATAAGAGGAGAACATGGTCTTACCACCCACCGCGAGCGTCTTTGTGCAACCTCTTCCCCACGGGGTAGCTTCGTATCTCGACATCGACAAGGCCGGGCCGGGCGGCGGTCGGTTATCTCGGGGCTCCTTATCGAGCTCTTGGCTTGTCAAAAGATGCAATTTGTTGCCCGGAAGCGGCGTAGCACGAAATCGGTGTCTCCACGTGGGAAAACATGAGAATCAACTGCCACATACGGCAAGGTGAGGTTGTCAAAGCACAGGCTGGGACTGGGATGCGACCATCTCCGTTAAACAGAGTCTGTGTTATTGGCGAGACAATTGCTGCGAGAGCTTGACAGGTGACAACAAGTCCTACCGTGACGTGGGCCTCGTGTCTCTACCTAACGTTAGTTAGTAAATCTGCCTTTCTTTGCCCGTCCTGGGATAGCCGCCTGGTGTTTGAAGCCCACTCACTGCGACTGTATCTACCGAAGGCTTGGAGCGCCGGCAACTAATCGAGATAATCGTGAAGCGTTCAAGATAATCGTGAAGCGTTCAAGATGCAGTCCAACTGCGATTCCTGGCCGTAGCGGCGAAATAACTGCTCGGTTTGCTTCTGTTCAACCCACTTCGCCCAGACATGTTACTCTCCACTGTCATCCAGCAGCAGCAGTCTCAAAGTCCACGAGGATGCGGTGGAGAAACTGTGTGAGCGTATGCTATGCTACGGTGCGCCACCGGGCGACTCCGGTGATTCCATGTCTTTTGTCTATAAGAAGCAAGCCGTCATCCTCAACTTGGTGAGGATGTTCTATACCGCAAAGACTCAAGCACGTCCCGATCACATCTCAGCCTCAAACCCCCCTTCTGTTCCCAGGCCTCGCTCCTTGGACATCCCAGTTTACCACTCCATCAACCGTATGGCACAGTCGCTCAGCCCCGACAACCCTCACCATGATTGCAGACACCTCATACATTGCCGGCTACACCGTGTATCGGGAAGAGCCCAACGACGCCGCTCCCGATCTCTCCAATTCGCAGTCAGCGCATCCTCTCGGTACGTTTCACGTCTCTCGATCCGACCAAAACATGAACTTATTTGCTCCCAGATCCGCTGTCGATTGAAGAGATTCGCGCGGCGGTAAAGCTCATTCGTGAGCACGCCCAGCCCAAGACTCTCAAATTTAACTGCTTAACCCTACGCGAACCAAAGAAGGTCGAGTATAAAGCCTTCTGTGCCCGAACTGGCCCGAGACCCGACCGTCGCGCCTTTGCCATTGTCATCGAAAGAGGCACTGGCAAGATTTCCGAGGTCATCGCCAACTTGGCTACCTCCAAGGTCGAGGAATGGAACGCTGTGTCAGAGGTCGGCCCAACTCTCACCCTCGAGGACCTCGATGTTTGCGAACGTGTCGCCCGCGCGGATCCTCGTGTCATCAAGGCCTGCCAAGAGCTCGGCCTTACCGACATGTCCAAGGTCTTTCTCGACGCCTGGGCTATTGGTCACGATGATCGCTGGGGCTTTGACCGTCGCCTACAGCAGGGTTTGGCGTACTACCGCGCCTCGCCCAACGACAATCAATACGCACATCCTCTCGACTTTACAGTCGTTGTCGACACGGAGAAGGAGGAGGTCTTGACTGTCGACGTTCGCTATGTCAACGGAGAGCGCACGAAAGTGCCCCTGACGTCGCACAACTACATGCCTGAGTTCATTGGCGAGAACTACATTGACGGCACCCTCAAGCCCATCAATATCACCCAGCCTCAAGGCGTGTCATTCCGCATGCGCGGCAACGAGATCTCTTGGGCTGGATACAAGATGCACATCGGCTTCAACTATCGTGAAGGTATTGTTCTCTCTGACGTCCGCATGGAGGATCAGCACGAACAGCGAGAACGCACCCTCTTCAACCGAATTAGTGTTGTTGAGATGGTCGTCCCCTACGGCAACCCCGACCCCCCTCACCACAGGAAGCACGCCTTTGATGTCGGTGAGTACGGCACCGGCCTCATGACCAATTCTCTCAAGCTGGGATGCGATTGTAAGGGTGCCATTCATTACCTTGACGCTGTCATGGCCACCGGCGAGGGCGATCCGGCCGTCATCAAGAACGCCATCTGCATCCACGAGGAAGACAACGGACTCCTCTACAAGCATACCGACTACCGCGACGGCACCGTTATCTCTGCCCGCGATCGCAAGCTCATCATCTCTCAAATCATCACGGCCGCCAACTACGAGTACGGCTTCTACCACACCTTCACCCTCGACGGAACCTATAAGCTTGAGATCAAGCTGACGGGTATGCTCAACACTTACTGCATGCATCCCTCCGAGACTGCCGCCCCCTACGGTACCGAGGTTGCCCCAACCATCAACGCCCACAACCATCAGCACATCTTCTCTCTTCGAGTTGACCCTGAGGTCGATGGCCCCAACAATTCCATCCTTCAGAGCGATGCTCTGCCCTCAGAGGCCCCAGTCGGTAGCGCCGAAAACCCTTTCGGAAATGGCTTCTACTGCAAGAAGACGCCCTACCGAACCGCCAAGGACGGCGTTTCCAACTACTGCCACGAGACTAGCCGTGCATGGGATATCATCAACCCCAGCAGCATCAACCCTTCGGCCAAGAAGCCAGTCGGGTACAAGATCCTAAACAACAACTGTCCTGGCCTGCTCGCAAAGCCCGGCAGCGTCGTCCACTCTCGAGCTGCCTTTGCCCGCAAGGCCCTCTGGGTCGTTCCCTACAAGGACTACGAGCTCTTCCCCGCCGGTGACTACGTGTGCCAGTCCACGGGCGCTGAGGATCACCCCCATAACAAGACTGTTCTTGACTGGGTTGCCCGCGACGAGTCTATCGAGAACACCGACATTGTCTGCTACATCCAGTTCGGCCTGACTCACTTCCCTCGCACCGAAGACTTCCCCATTATGCCGGCCGAGCCCGTCAGCGTGATGCTGCGTGCCTCCAACTTCTACCAGAAGAACCCTGGTCTCTGGGTGCCTCCGTCTGCTCTTTGTGTAGATGCCGCTTCCAAGGATGCCTTCAACAAAGATGCTAAGGGTGAGGTTCCTTCGTCGTGCTGTGCTTCCAAACCCATTCCTCGTTTGTAGGAAAAAGTCAAAAGGCTATACTTTCATCATTTGGTACTCAGTTCGACCACCTACCTAGCATAGTAAGAGGGCGATGTTATTATGGTCCTTTACCCGCATTAGTTAGCCTGTTTTAATAACACAAACAGTTGTATTGAACTTGATAATAGTCGTCAAATGGATGTGTTCTGTACTCATTTCCTTAATGTAGTGCGCCTTGGTCTAATGGTATCGGATCCTTAGCTAAAGGTAAAGCTATGCTCGCCGAGTCTGAAAGTAAAACGACCCTACCCCCAATGCGAGACTAGCCATTATAAATAATGACATACTATTGCTCTTCCTCTTTGTGTTTTCATTTCCGTCCTTCTCCTTGGCGTTTCGATACTCAAAGTCGCCCCAAGGCACAAAGACGCTTCTTAGCCAAAACTTGAACTGCCAGTCAGGAAACATAATGGTGTTCCTGTTGGACTTTTCTTCGATGAACCAAGACGTGCATCCCGTTGCCCAAACCAGCTTCTTCGCCTTCTCCTGCACTTTGCTGATATCCTTCTCCTCTGCATTGGCTGTTACTTCGACAATATCAGTCTGCTCTTCTAATATTGGACGAATGAGCCTAAGAGTAAAGTTGATCTGACACTCGGTTGTGTAAATAACAGAGAGATGACCGCTGAGGGTATTAGGCCCCATCATGATGAACAAATTTGGAAAGTTGGACAAGCAGGTCCCAAAGTAAGACGAAGGCGCACCTTCGCTGACTTGAAGCCACTGTATCTAGTTAGTATTGATGATAGTAAGTGCTTGATACTTACATGGTCGTTGACAGTAAGCCCGTCCTTGCCGTATATCTTCATTGGGAACAGAGGCTTGTGAGTTTCGAACCCAGTGGCGAGTATAATTGCATCGGCGTTTATCAGTCTCCCAGACTTCGTACGCACACCCGAGGCCTCGATTCTCTCAATGGGATCGTCATATACCAACTCCACGTTATCACGATGCAAACAAGCTAAGTAGTCCGTGTCGTTAACCCTGCGCTTACAACCAACTTCAGTCCTGGGAACCAGGAACTCGTGATACTTTTCAGGGGAGGCTTTGCGTATGTATTCGGTGGCCTCCTTTGCCCACTGCTGCCGCGTCTTGGCTCCTGGCGTAACTCGCAAGCCACCAAAGTCGCGCTCTTTCTGATAGTAAAGCTTCGCACGATATAGACGCATTGCAAAGGGGACCCATCTCATGATCCATTTGAAGGAAGCGGAATACGTTGCGTTCGGACGTTCCGCAAGCCAGTGTGCCTGTCTGCCAAACTGAGTGGCTTTCTTCACGGCCCCTTCACCTGAACTCATCACCGGAAGCGCCTGGGTAGCACTACAGCCATTACCTGAGATATGTGAGACTGCGAATCATGGAAAAGGATAAGAGATCAGAGAAACACACCTATCATAATTACTTGTTTGCCTTTCCAGTCGAATGAATGGTCCCACTGAGCCGTGTGGAAGATAGAACCACCAAAGTCTGGTGCACCAGGAATAGTGCAGGCTTTCGGAACTGATAAAGCCCCAACAGCTGATACAAGGACCTTGCAACGACGAACATTTACCTCAGATGTATGAGTGTCCCGAACGTTCACCACCCACGCGCCGGAGACTTCATCCCAGCGGGCGGACTCAACCACCGAGTTGAATCTCACGTTCTTCTCAATGTCGTACTTGGCTGCAACCCCTTTGAAGTAGGAGTGAATCTCCGGCTGCATGGCATACTCCTGAGACCAATCGGGATTAAGAGCAAATGAATAAGAAAAGAAGTGAGATGGCACCTGGAAACGTATCAGCAGCTTTATGCTTCCTTGCTAGTCTTCTTTGCCGCACTTACATCGCATCCACAGCCCGGGTAAGAGTTTACTAACCATGTTCCTCCAATATCGGTGCTTTTCTCAATGATCTCGAAGTTCCTCCTGCCGTGTTGGCGTATGAGCAGAACGGCAAGACCAATTCCGGACATGCCGGCGCCGATGATCAATACATCCAATTGCTCCATGTGTTTGTAAATGTGCCGTGGTGAAATGAGGTAGTTAATGAGTCGATAGATTGCCGAGTGATGAATGAATGTCTACAGTATTCGCGATCTTGATCACTATTTATTCTCATATTTATGTCCTGCAGCGAAAGCTTCTTGACACCCATCCATCAACGCCAATTACGCTGCGGGTTATCTCAATCATTAGTTGCTGATGAAAATGGAAATCAAGCCGAGAGGTGGTGGGACACCATTCTGCACATGAATACAAACGGCATAAATAGAAAAGAAGCCGAGACCACTAAAACATCCCACCTTCGGCACATCTTTTTCAAGAGACAATAGCATAGACTCGTGAATAATTGGTGCGGTTGAGGCCCGCTCGCAGGCATGGCCGTGGGGCTTCAGGCTGCAACTTGGTTCAATCACCTTCAGACAGCTTGCAGGTTGAGAAGAGGGGAAGATGCCATGTCAGGCCTCAGACGCGGATGAAGGTCAGTTGACGATAACATCTTTGCCTAAGCTGGTGATACGCATATGCATCAACTCGGGAGGTTGCTCAAGCTACAGAGTTGGACGGCAAGTGGAGGATCTGAAGGATGGTGCTCACTGATCAAGTACATGATCGAAAGTGCTCTGTAGCTGAGCGTCATTATGGTGTTTTACCAGAGTAAACTACAAACGAGCACCCCAGATCGATCTCTTCAATAACCAGCTCCAGACACTTCGATCGCCTTCATCAGCATTGCTTGTAGTGAACCCCTTCTTCGTGTCCTTGAGGTCCGGGCCCGGATCGTCAAACACCTTTACCTGGCGCGTATTATTCTTACCAACCTCAAGAACTGTGCCCCCAACGTGCTCATCACTCTCAACGCAGCTCAGCATTGCTTGGGCAACCTCATGCGGTGTCACCCAGCTATCCTGCGACTCGTCCAGAAACTTGAGCTTCTCTGGGTGCTCTGTCCACAGAGGTGTCTGAACGACCCCCGGCGCAACGGCATTGACTCGGATCCCGACCGAATCAAGATTGGCAAGACAGCGCACAAATCCAGTGATGCCGAACTTGGCCGCGCCGTACATCGGAGCTCGGAACACAGGGATCTGGCCAGCTATCGATGAGACGTGGACTACTCGCTTCGGGTTCTCGGCGGAGACCTTCGCCGGGGTAGAGAACTCGGATTTGGACGGAGGCCGAGGATGCAGCCAGTGGGATATCGCCAACTGCGTGGTTCGAATGGGATGAGTGAGGTTAATGTCCAACAGCGCGTAGTGTCCTGCCTCGATATCGTCTCTGCTTTCAGATGACCCGGGAGGATGCCAGAAGTTGGACCAATTCGGCTCGTAGACTCCTGCACCAGGACAGACGATATCGAACGTGCCAAACTCGCTCAGGGCAACTTGAAACATACGTTCAAGGGCCTTCCATGAAGTTACATCTGTTTCAACAAAGACTGCTCGAGGAGATGATGTCTTCTCATATTTGGCCACGAGGGCTTTGGCCTCTGGTCGAAGTGAGAGGTCCGCAAACACCACGTTACAGTTCCGTGATAATAAAATTTGTGCAAAAGCGAGATTTATACCTGGATGAGCAACTTTAGCATAATTAATTTCTAGTCTTTTCGATGGCAAACCCTACCCGAGCCGGCACCTGTGATGATGGCAGTTTTGCCAGAGACATTGAAAGTGGCAGCTGATGGTGTTGACATGATCAAGACTGATAATCGTATATGAAAATAACGTGTCTAGGGTAACCTACCAGTCTCGAATCTCGATATAGAATTCCTCCGTTAGTTACCAAGACTTCTGCTTCTTATAGCTTTGTAACGTATGATAACGAGCAGTGGAGATTATTCCTGGCTTACATGAATGAAAGATTGAGCCCGGACCCCGCACTCGGCTTGATATCCCCTTTAAATGAACTAGTCCCCTCGGCTTGATATCTTTGTCTCTTCCCAGTCATCATCTGTCTCGTGAAAACTTTACTCAAACCTATGCAGATGAAGCTTCTGGCAGGGTTCGAGTCATCATAATTTATTCCTCATTCATGATCCCATGGAATTGGTGAGGGATCATCTACTCTCTAGTTACATCTAACCAACCATAATGCGCTCTTTTTCTGGATGGTGCGGATCTCTATCTCTCAATAAAACATGACCAGAACTGACAAGGACCCTTGTAGCAAGACTTGTCGGAAGAGGAAACTGAAGTGTGATGGTGAGTCGTCAACCATATCTCCACGCTCATCTTCGCTCATAGGTATCAACATTAGAGGCGAGGCCCATCTGTGGACAATGTGCCAAGAGCCACCGCGAATGTGGATATTCTGAGAGGTCCATCTTTCGAACTGTTGGGAGTTCTTCATTGTCACCGCGCAATAAGACGCCGGATCGCAAACGGAAAAGGGCTCACTGCTCGCCCGAGACCGAATGTCCTTTTGACGATACCCATGTGTGGCTCGAAGTGCCAGCAGATCGTATATCCATCCCTTCCGCTAGGCTCTTTCACCATTGGGTGCTAATGGAGACGGCTTTTAGTCCATTTCATCAACATCAGTAACCCAAATGACCCCGAAACCCCTGATTTCCGGAGCCATACCGTCATTCCAGCAGATGATTCCATCTCTGTCTTTTCTCACGACTGTGCCACACTCGAACCGCCCATTACACCAAGTGGTCTTATCCCAGACGCAGGGTCCGAGATACAGAATGCACCCAGTACAGAAGAGGTTTTCACCGAAACAAGTGTTACGTCGTTGATCTTACTAAGGCACTTCAAAGAAGGTCCAGGGCACTGGTGAGTCACCCAAGTTCTTATTGATACCCCCCCATGCCCACAACATACAGGATGGACATATTCGACACAGGATCATACTTCGCTTGCAGGGTGCCTATGATAGCAGCTACCAACCGTTTACTGCGTTCCGCCGTCTGTGCCATTGCCGCCAAACATCTCTACCGTCTATGTGTACCCCGAGTTGACTCTATCGAGTCAGTCCGTAGCGAGAAGGGACAAAAATGGCCTGCTCTGCATCATAACGCCGACTGGCGATATGAGTCTGCAAAGCACTATGATGAAGCTATTGGTCGTCTCAAGCAGGCCGTGGATTTGAGGGTGTACGAACATGATTTGACTGAAAAGGAGCACATGCTTGCCGCTGTCGCCATTCTCTGTATCTACGAGTTGATGGACGCACCTGACAAGGCGTGGCGAGCACATCTCAATGCACTGCCGCTCTTTGATCCTATAGCAGACTCTGTTGTAGCTGCATCGTCACCAGTAGTAATTCCTCGAACACCAATTCATGGGCCTATCTTTTGGAGTCTTGCCAGACAGGATCTGCTTTGTGCTTGTGAGTGAAGACCACACCACTTTCCGGCTCTTCGGCACTGACAGATCTAGTTATCAGCGAGACACAAACCCGTCTTGACGTGAAAGACATACGTCTTTGGCAGAATGCGGGCCTGGCTACTGATGAAGACGGCTCACTGATGCCGTTCAGCCCTCCTGGGTCTGTCGATGTTCGGACTTCTGCTGATGCTGAAGAGGACACTAAAAGTAACGAGCTGACCTGGCTTCTGGGTAAGATCTCGAATCAAATCACCTCCGGCGATGCCATTTTCCCGCCAGACTATGCATTGCCCGCTGGCCACCGTCCTCAAGTTGGAGTCACACAGGAGAAGCTGCTTGAACGCTGGAATCTTCTGATTACGGAGCTTCGCAAGTGGAAAGACAGTCTCCCCGCGACCTTTAAGCCAGCTGCAAGGAGCCCATGCTCAGGTAACGATGGATGCTTCGCCTGTTTTGAGCAGATCTGGTACGAGCTTCCAATCTGCGCCGCCACAATGCAAGAATACCACATGGCAAGAATCCTGTTGCTGGTGAACCAGCCACAAGAGTCAACCGCCATTCGATCTACAGTGTCGGCTCGTCTCAAGTCCTACCGGCAGATCCAAACCGACGTGCTTTGTCACGCCCGGGAGATATGCGGTATCAGTTTGGCAAACCCGACGGATCCTGTGAGAGCCAATTCTGTGCAGTCTTTGTTCGTCGCGGGGCAGGTCTTCCATACGGACTATGAACAGGAAGCGGTTCTGAAGCTGCTGTCTGATATTGAACAAGATCTTGGTTGGACCACCAGTTATCACACTGCCAGACTAGTTGACGAATGGCCTAAGGGGTGAAAGGATGGAAGAGTCCGTGGCGATGCTGTAATGTTAGAACATAGATAATCATCAGACACTCCGTTTGTCTAAGAAAGATGATCAAGACCATCCCGTATACCGTGACTTGAGCGGTCGAATATGGCCCCCAACTGAACTACGACAAGACTTGCATCATATTTGCGGCCTTAACTATGTGCTTCACCAAAAGAGGAAGTGTGTTCTTCTGCTGAAAGTTGGGTCTAGCGACACGCTGCGTGTGACATCGGCTCGTCAGATGAGGCCGCCACCTCGGCTTGTTTTCTTGTTTAGTCGTCTTGGGTGCGCCATACGCTGTTGATCACCCATACCAGACGACAGAGTGATGTCGATGTGCGTTGGACTAAGAACGGCAGCTTATCCGAGCATACGAAAGACGATCAGTCACTGCTATATTTCTTGGTGCTGGTATAAACTCACAGCTGTCAAACATACCATCTTTCACGACCAGTTCGGCTCCAGCCGGTTTAACATAACGCACAACATGACGACTGAAACATCCCTTCTACGATTGTCGGGCAAGGTCTGCATCGTCACAGGATCGTCTTCGGGCTTGGGCCGCTCAATAGCACTCGGTTATGCTCGTGAGGGCGCCATCGTCGTCTGTGCAGATCTCCAGCAGCATGCGCGCCGCGACGTAAACGATGAAGGCGTGGTCAGCACTGATGACCTCATCAGATCCAACGGTGGAAAGGCCATTTTTGTTCAGACGGATGTGAGTAAGGCTCCGGCAGTGGAGGCTCTGGTACAGAAAGCTGTGGCAGAGTTTGGCCGCATCGACGTGTAGGTGTTTCAATGAATCATCCGTCTCGATAACCTTCTCTATGTTGACTGGACACTTCTCAGGCTAGTGAACAATGCCGGTATATCTATTGAATCAGGAAAGAAACCTCTCAGGATCCACGAGACTCCAGAGGAGTGGTGGGATTTGACCATGGCTGTCAACCTCAAATCAATGTTTCTGACGTGCAAATACACCATCGCCCAGATGCTGCAGCAAGAAAAGATGGGAACGGGAGATAGAGGCTGGATCATTAATTTGTCTTCGATTTTCGGAATTGTCTCAACTACCTACCAACGTGAGATTCCTTATCAAGAACTCGTATCGCGAAAACATAACGCTGACAGAATAGCTGCCTACTCTGCCTCAAAAGGAGCCGTCTCCAATTTGACGAGACAGATTTCTCTAGACTACGCAAAAGATGGCATCCATTGTAATGCTATTTGCCCAGGCTGTGAGTAGTGTAAATCATCTCGTATAACCGGCTAACCAAGGATAAACATCCAGACACGGAGACGGCGATCTTTGCAGATACAATCAAATACCACGATAAGGAGGAGATACGATCACGTCATCCGCTTCATGGAACCGGTACTCCGGAAGATATTGTCGGTGCTGCCATCTTTCTTGCTAGCCAGGAGGCGAGATGGATCACTGGTGTTTGTCTGCCGGTGGACGGAGGCTACACTGCGCAGTAGGTCACTGATGATTCAGATGAAATCGATGTCTGTTGACACTATTTCTTGGAATATAACTCTCAGTCTATGCCGAGGGCAAGGCTACAGGTTCAGTGAATATGTCACAGCTGGTTTTAGCTATTACAGGGAGGGGGTTCGGTCGTCTGCTAAATATCTACTATACTTCCTCCCAGCAGTGAATACAGTCAGGATTCCAAGGAGGACAGTTCAAGTGCTCTAAACCATTCTTAAGCACGAGTTTACCACTACAACTAGCGTCGGACGCTGCGTGACGTGAACCAAAACAGACAACGAGACTAACTACTCGTAACGCATAAAATATCAGAAAAGCATTATCTGCGCCAGGATGCTATATCTGGCCGTCCTATATGTCCCTTACAAATGAAAATCCCACCGCCTTATGCCAGATTCCAGTTCCATTCCTCGTACAGATGCTTGCATCGCTTTCGCTTTCTTAATGCTTTACATGAATCCCATCGCACGCTGTTCAGACATATGAAATACACAACAAAAGAAATACAGACAAAGGAAAAGTGTTATGTCGTCATGGTCGTAAAGTAGTACAGGTTCTCTAGGTGTCGGCAGAGCCCTCGGATTGAGAGGGAGACCTCGTCGTCGAAGAATGAAGGTTGCGTCGCCGCACAACATGGCTGTTATATCATTAGTCTCGCTGCTCAGCATCAAACAAGCCTCGATCGGGACTTACATTGCTCCTCCCTTTTCCCTGGGATCGCGAACGATCACCATCTCCTCCCGCTTCTTGGGATCCTTGATTTGCTTGCGTCCGCTCTTGGTCCGAGCCATGCCGGGCGCTGCCATGCCAAGCTGGGCCACAAGAGCTGCCACCTGGGTCTGCAGCGAGGCGACCTCCTTGTTGGCCGTCTTCTGCGCCTTCTTAGCCTCGTCGAGCTGCGCCACCAGGCCCTTGTTCTCGGTACGCAGGTGAGCGAGGATCACGCCCTCTCGCTCGGCCGTCTCCAGTTTCTTGGTGAGCTTGTCTCGCTCCGACGTGAGCTTGTCTACGCTGGAAGCCTTCTTCTCGAGCTTGGATACGTTCTCCTCGGCTGCCGTGAGCTTCCCCTTGAGCTCGTCCCGCTCTGCCGTGATTGTGTCGAGGCTTGCGGCCTTCTCTCGCAGTGTAGCCAGCTCCTCCTCAGCGGTTGCGAGCTTCTTGGCAATCTCGTCGCGCTCCGCTGTCACGGCATCGGTGTGGTCGGCCCTGAGCTGTAGTTTTCCGGCGTTCTCCTCGGTAGCTGTAAGCTTGATGTTGAGATCGGCAAGCTGTTTTGTCAGGTCGTCTACTTCGTTAGCCTTGGCTTGGAGTTTGGCAGCGTTTTCTTCGGCGGCGGTGAGTTTCACGGCGATCTCGTCGCGCTCAGCTGTGAGAGCTTCCACAGCCGCCGCCTTTTCCTTGAGCTCTGTCTTCTCCTCTTCTGGGACGGGAGCGTCTTGAGCTTCTTGTGTCTCGGGCGCTGACTCGGGCTCTGGCTCGGCAGTCTTCTCCTCGGGGGTCTCTTCGGGGGTCTCTTCGGGCTTCTCTTCGGCGGGGGTCTCGGGTTCGGCCGTCTTCTCGGCCTCGGGCTCCGGGGTCGGCTCGGCTTCAGGCTCGGGAGCTGCCTCAGCCGCGGTCTCCTCTTTCTCTTCCGACACATCCTCGGCGGAGGGGGGTTGCGGAACGGCTGCGGGGTCCGGCTTCTCGGTAGCATCGGAGGCCACGCTGGCGGCAGCGTCGGTGACAACGCTGGACTTGGAGGACATGGTGCTTCCGGCAACGCTACCCGCCTCGGATGCCGTTCGAAGCGATGAGTTTTCTGATCGCAGACTCTCGCACTCGACTGCTAGACGCAGCACGTGCGAGCTTTGGTCGTCCTGGTCATCCAAAAGGCCCTGAACCTGTGACTGTAGGGTCTTGTTCTCCTTGCTGAGTTCCTCGTAGCGCTCCTCCAACTCTTTCCTCTTTCCGTCGATGTCGTCAACCTGCTTTTCGACCGACTCCTTCTCCTTAGAGATTGAGTCGATCTGGGACTTGAGCTCTCCGTTCTCGGTATCAAGTCCGGCAATTCGGGCATCCTTACTTTCGCTGTCTTTTGTCCAGACTTCCTTCTCCTTCTTCAGGTCCGTGATGGTTGCTTCGAGCACCGTGACTTGTCCTTCCAGCTTTGACTTATCCCCCTCCAGGGCGCTCAGCTGCACCTGGAGCTTTGCCTTGTCGTTCGCGAGGTCGTCGAGGCTCTTCTGTAGGTTTCTCTTGTCTTCTTCGAGCCCTGCTTTGTCCTTGGTAAGAGATTCGACCTGGTCCTTACTGTTCTTCACGTCCTGGCTGAAGCGTTCGCGCTCAGCCGTGAGCTCGCCAAGTTCTTTGGCCTTTTCCATCAAGTCCTTCTCAAATCCGTCACAGCGGAATTGCAGAGACTCTTTGGAGATCTCTAGGCCTGCAATGCGCGCGACGTAAGCTGTCTCCTGAGACTTTCGGATGATCTTGATATCCTCAAGTTCTCTTTCTAAGTTGATGGACTTGGCCTCGAACTGTCCCTGGGATTGGCTCGCCTGCTGGGTGTCCTTCTTGAGGTCTTCATAGTTCCTCTCGAGCGCGGCCTTGAGCTCTCGGTGCTTGGCGAGATGGTCCTCGAGTTCCTTGACCTTGTTACCAAAGTTGCGCTCAGTCTCTAAGAGCTCATCGCGCTCCTTTGTGAGTCTCGCCACAATCTGGTCACGCTCTCTCTTGGCCTTGTCAATAGCCTGGTCGCGCTCTTTCTTGGCCTTGTCAACCGCTTGGTCGCGATCCTTTTGAAGCTTGGCGAGAGCCTGGTCACGCTCTTTCTTAGACTTCTGGATTGTGCTGTCAAGATCCTTCTTGGACTGTTGGATTGACATGTCAAGATCCTTCTTCGCCTTTTCCGCTGTCTGGTCGCGATCTTTCTGGAGCCTCTCGACCACCTGATCTCGCTCGTTCTGGATCCTCAGGACCACTTCGTCTCGCTCCTTTTGAAGCTTCTCGATGGCTTGGTCACGCTCCTTCTTGGACTTTTGGATCGAGAGATCGAGGTCTTTCTTGGCCTGCTCGACAGCATCGTCGCGCTCCTGCTTGAACTTGTCGACAACCTCAATAGCCTGATCACGCTCGCGCTTGAACCGGTCAAGAACTTGGTCTCGGTCCTTCTTGACGTCGTTGATGGAAGCGTCACGATCTTTTTCAAATCTCTCCAGGGTGCGGCGTTGCTCATCTAGTCGAGTTCTCGTCCTCTCTAGGAGTCGTGTCTGCTCGTCGAGCTCACTGGTGAGCTTGTCGCGTGTTGCTTGAGCCTTGTTCCTCTCCTCTCTGAGCTCATCCTTGTCTGTTTGCAGGGTTGAGAGCCGGTAGCGGGCATCTTCGAGATCCTTGGTTGTCTCTTTCTGCTTGGCTTGAAGGCTCTTGAGCTCGCTCTTGAGATTCTCAATTTGAGTGGTCATGGTCTTTTCAACATCGTGTCGTGAGCGAGCCCGAGTTCGAGATGGTTCACGCTGTGTGAGTTGTCGCTCCTCTGGGATAGGCTGTGGCTGAGGGATCGGCTGCTGCTGCTGTTGCTGCATCACGGGCTGTTGATGTTGTTGGTGCATCATGGGCTGGCTCATCGGTTGGCTGATCGGTGGGCTCATCACCGGAGGAGCAGCATACATGGGAAGCTGAGCCATCATCTGCTGGGGAGGCATCATGGGCTGCGCGATCATGTGCTGGGGAGCAACAATAGGCTGATGGGACATCATGGGCTGCTGCGGCATGGCAGGCTGGTGCATCATCGGCTGTTGGGGCATGACAGGCTGCTGTGTCATTGTAGACTGCTGCTGCTGGGTCATATTTGACTGGACCATAGCGGTCTGTTGATTGTTTGCAGGCGGTTGAATACTGGGAGACTGCTGGCCGCTCCCAGGCTGTTGAGCGGTGGGCTCGATGTGAATGTGAAAGGTACGCCCTCGGCTGCGTGACCGCTCCCTGGGACGGTCCGTCTGCCTCTCTACCTGGCGCTCGCTCTGTCGCTCCACCTGACGGTCTGTTTGGAACTCTACTTGACGCTCACTCCTCCGCTCAGTCTGTCGTGTCTGCTGCGATGTGCTCAAACTCTGCTTCCTGTTTGGTGCTGTAGACCGATTACGCGTGGGCGTCTTGATGCAGCTGTCGTCAGAGTCATCCATGACGGTGGTAGCTTTTGTGGTGACCGAGATGTTTGACGAGCTTCCCCAGCCAAGCTCTGACGCCGAGTCAAAGCCATTGTCATCAGACATGTAGGGGTTTCCTCGGGGCTCCGGTGACATCTGCCTTATGTTCGCGTCCTGGCCGGATCGGAAACGGAGAGCTGGGGGCCTGGGCATGAAGGGATTCTGAGACTCGTCCCTGGACATCGGTGACCATCGGTGGTTGTTGGCAGCGGATGATGTGCTGGAGGTTGAGCTGATGGTAGAGGCGGAGGCGGTAGAGGCCTCTGATCCCAGTGAAGGGGCGAGAGACGGGGTGGACATCTCGGACACGGTCGAGAGCGCATCAGTGTCTGGTCGACGAGTTGGTGGTCGAGATTGAGATCTTGTCCGAGCAAGAGAAGAGTTTGTGTTTCTTTGGCTTTCGTCGGCGGAAGTGTACCTGGAATCGGACTTGTTCTTGGGCGGGTTCCCTCGGATTGTGAGTGCCATGGTGGTTTCCTGTTGCCGTTGCTGCTCGTATGTGGAGATGGGGTCAAAGGGCCTCCGGTTTGTCGATGTCTTTGTCGATGTCTTTGTTGATTTCCTCATGGTGTCGGTGATTAATCTGTGTGTTGGATAACTAAGTGTCTGGTTGGAGCCGAGTGAATAGTTATCTCGTATGCTTCTTGTGGTTGTGGAGGCGAGTGTGATCGGCGGCGGTGAGTGGGCTCTGGGTATATTAAGTCGGGGTTTGATCTAGCAAGATAGTTCAAGTGCCCTCTGTATATTACAGTATTGTGTGCTTCCTGTATCGAAAAGGAAAAGTATCAAGTGAATCTCAACAGGCGATTTTGTTAGAAAATGACTTGGTCTTGTAATAACAGGGACCACCGCAGCCGGGGCCGAGCCCGAGCAGCCCAATTCAAGATTGATAACCCTGCAAGTGGCCCCAACGGTGGCTCGAGATCCACTACCCAACCACATTGGGCACGTCGGGAGCCCCAGCACGGCGATGTAACTTACTCTGTAGACCAGCCATTCGAGATGGCGGCTGGAGTGACGTACCCTTGCCTGCAGCGGCGGGACGGCGGGCGAGGGACAAGACTACGTACGTATGTCACGACCCCCGTCTAACATGATCCCCGACTTCTCGCGGGATGGCCATTGGCGGCGGCATCGAGGGGATCCCGGGGTCAGCGGGGCGAGCTGACCTTGACACGACACTTGAGGCCCCATGTAAATTACCGTACATAGTACAGTGAGGAGCCGGGCGTGGCGAGACGACCATGTGGACAGGCCTGGTTGCTTGGAAGACCCCGGTTGACACAGATTGTGGGCAGACCCTGCAAGACGACGGATCCCTGGTCTTTGCTGTCAACCTTTGCTCCAAACCAAGGCCGCAGTGAAGGACGACTCGCGAGGGGACTCACTTGCAGACGGCCCATAAAATCCTTACGTGGACCTTTGACTCTTCTCTTATGTACGGAGTACTGTATGTATGTACTCCGTATCCTCATCCCACTGAGGAGACGAGCCCCCGTGGAAGCCCCCTTTCCAGCTCTCAGCGTGCCCAATCGTTGATCCCAGGGCGCCCAGTCAAAGATCAACGCTTGGGCAACAGAGCAACCAGGGTCCCAGAATAATTTGAGGCCATGTTTAGGCGCGATTCTGGGTCGGGCTGCAACATTATGTGGGGTCTTCCGATTCGCTCCCTCCGCTGCACAGAGGCTTAAAGATGGACCAAGCCCTGTCCGACTCATTCTGGGGCGAGGATCGATGTTTGTGGTTTGTCGACGAGGTTGTTTCACGCGTCTTCTCCCGAAGACCACACAGCGTGAGAAGAGACAAGAATACGATAGCTCAGCCTGAATGGTTGAAGAACAAGGGCGATGCATCTCACGGATTACTCACGCTTGTTGCCTGCCCGCGAGACGCGCAGAATCTCTCACAGGCCTCATGTCGGTAGATCCAGGTCCGTTTCTGGACAAGGGAACGTAGTCACAACTTGGCACCAGATCTGTCTCAATTTCTCCCGTGTGCGACGGCTACACGGCGTGGATAGCCCTCGCTGATCTTCACCATTTCAGCTGGTCCACCAACTGCAGTGCAGTAGTTAGAGCACAACTTCTCGGCTAACTGGCTAACAGCAGACCGTGACACATTGCGTTGATTTCACGCTCTTTTGTTATTGTTTTTATTTTCCTTTTTTACCAAGCGCGTCTTTGAAAATGAGATTGAGCTCAGGTACAACTACATCTATGCATAAAATCATCTTATTGTGAGGGGAGTCTGTATCTCGCATGTGGGCTTCACAACTTCCACTACACAGATCAACTGGGTGAAGTAATGCATGCAATAAAGACATATTATCAGCATGACAGGTGCGACGATCTACAGGAGCACATATTTTTGATATATTTTCTGCAGCGCTTTTTGAACTGAATATGAGGTGTAAAGTATATAGCCTGAGTGGGTCTAGGGTAGCCAGAATATCATATAAAGAGGTATCGTCACGTGAGTCTCAGTCTTAGACTTAAGATAGATATACAATAAGTCAATAAGAATAAGATAGATAATCTATTTAGTTAAAGGGCAGAATAACTACCTTTTATACCTAACTAAATCCCTTATTTATCCTCTTATAGTACTATTTATAGATTATAAATATTTCTCTATATTTATATTATCACTTAGCTTTATTAGGAAGCGTAATAATCTAGCGCCTATTTATTTGTCGCAGTTTAATACGTTATTTAAAGAGGTATTAGGCGCAGTTTAACAAGTTGTCAGCCACAGTATTATGGCAACATTA
>JADDON010000038.1:0-99038 GCA_017140175.1 Fusarium staphyleae
ATTATTTACTTATTAGCGCTCTATATTATTTCTTTCATCTATTATAAAACTATTCATTAAAGATAAATAAAAAACTAAGGTTTAAGGCTATTAATATCGAGATTATATAAGCGGTATAGATATATAGATAGCAACGAAGTATCAGATATAAGTAACTCAGATAGTGATGTCGAAGGAAACGAGCAGTAAGGTCTTGGTCTGATAAAAGATAATGGAGTAGGTTGAAGTTACAGGCTTATCTGGTATGGGACAATAGTAACTAGTATTAAGTCGATACTCCTTCCTCATAAGGGTTGTTACATCTGGTGATAATGAGTGACTGAGATCGCTCTATGATGAACTAATAGGGGTAGTAAAAAGAAACACCAGTCATTATGAAAACTTCTAGGATGAGATGACAATATCTTGAGAGACGGGACGTGTTCCCATCTTAGCACGTCAACAGGGCCAGATGTCTAATTAGTTATTTGGATCCTCTGTCATAATAGAATCCTCGGCAAAAGTGCGCACATGGCCCATAAGGCCGCTTTAGTTTTGCCCCCAATGTCATGCAATTTGTCCTTAATCAAATCTTACGCAACATTGAAATAAGGAAATGAGAATACAAATAGTATGCCTATGAGCTAGGTAGCTTTAAGGTGCAAGCTGTAACGCAGTATTATTATGTCCCATGGCCGCATAGCAATCATTCTCATTATGTGGATAGCTACAAACATGCTGAGAGTTTTGAACCTTTCAAGATATGTACTTGCAAATCTTGAGCGTCACTTTTAAATGTGATAATGACCACTTATATAGCAATACTGAGGCAGTATTACTATTTGTTCACTTCACCACATTCGGCAACGGACTTATGACTTTATATCATTGACATTGATATTCAGCCATCCTTGGCTGATAAGCACAGGATCATCAAACTTTACATCTGCCCACCAGATACTTTTCTAATGACGTGCACTTGCAACCTGCTCGGCCGTCACAGGCTCTCGATCCTCGGCACTAAGGTAGTCAACAGCATTCTCGCCGCCCTTGCCCCGGTAGTTAGTCGGATGGTCGCGATCAGCACCCTTCTGGTGGATGGGATCTGTAGGGTTGGCGCCGACACCCTCGAGACCAGGTCTGTTGTTCTTTCCCTTTCCGCCATGCTCCTCCTGGCTGGACATAACGGAGCCGGGATGGCCGTAACCAGTGTGAACATCCGCCGAGGTTGCACCTCCTAGGGTCGCAGAGGCAGAAACGCCAACCGACTGGGCGGGAACGTCGGTATCGGGTTGAGGTTCAAATGAATTCTCAGGAGGGGCTGTGCCGGCAGGGTGCTTCTCAGCGTGGAATTCGGACACAGCATCGTTGCCGACGAGAACTCCGGGCTTATGCTGGAAAGTGTAAGCGATTGAGTAGATGAAGTTGGAGATAGACACTTACACCCTTAGTGGTGAGGGGCTCGGCGGGGGCGACTTTGCTACTGAACTCGCCCTGGGCAGGGGTAGCGGACTCGGGGTTCATAGACATGACGGGTAGGTTTGATGGAGAGTTGTGATGTGCTGCAGTATGTGAAGTGATAAGGTGCTTTTGCTGATCTAGTGTTGATGTGATGTAGCTATGTCTGAGATAGTGATCTCTTGGGTATATGAGTAAACAGATGGGACTCGGTGATACTAAGAATAAGAGGTTTCATTATAAAAAATACCGTGAACCTATATCATCGTGATACCTATATATACAAGGATGATATTAAGGCGAGTTCGTCGACATGACATCAGAATGCCTTGATCCATTCAGGCCCAACTATCATAGACCCATCTTACCTTGCTCAGAACTGAAGCGTAGACGAATATATATCGAAGATGTTAAGAGATCAGAAACTTTCAGAAGTTCTTTGCATAGCGAATATCGCTATCTAAGGTGAAATCGACGATGTTGGATATATCAACGGACAGATTGTGGAGTGGCAGACGGAGGTGAACTCCGCGGGATTCCTCGTTGGCTGAGGATGTGGGGGAGGAGGACTTGTCACGACGTCATTCTGGGGCAATGGGCGATAAGAGCCTTTCCAGAAGGGAAGAACCTCGGTGAGGGCTCGGCATCTGATGATAGTTGATCAGGTTGAGAAGATTTGAGAGGTGGACGATTTTTTGCTGTGCGCAATAGCCTTTACAATCCAGCAGCTTGAGTCACCCACTGCCTAGAGATTGATATTCATGGAGGATTATGGAGAAACGGTCGAGATTACAGATATAGGATATCTCAAATGCATATCGATCCCGATATTTGCAGTTTATCTCTGGGTGCTCTATGAGCTATTCCTCGATTGAAAAGACTCCGTACGTGTCCCCCGTTGTTCACAATATCCTGTTGACTTCTAACGAAGTACTTGGTAAAGAAGACCATGCCTATTTCTTATCAGCTTTGGTGCTTTGACTAAAACACTATTCGACTGTCTATCAGTTCGTTACAAAAAAATTGGCTGGGCAAGCGTCATGTCTTCTTCCCAGGGCTGTGATCCATTCCATCCATGGATATCTGCTCAAACTGGCCGAGGAGCTTATCCTACACCATACTGGGAAGAGGATTGATGATATTGACGGATCGAAAAAGGAGTTGCATTGGCTTATCGCGTTTCTGATCGAGATGTATGCTTTCGGCTGGCAATTAAGGGATCTGTTCGGTGCACAGACAGTGTCTTTGTGATCAAGGGCTGATGAGACAAGCAATTACGCGATTGGAATAGAAGCACAACTACCAAGCTGATAACCCACTGGAAGTCAAGTGTACATAGTACATGCAATCAGTACCTTGGTGGATGACAGTCCTAGATCGTGTAACAACTATGGAATGTCACGAGGTAAAGAAACCATGCAGCTTCGTATGGCAGAGCCTCATAGGGGTCCAATGCAAGATCAGCCACCGCCGACTAATGGCTGTCACAAGGCCAAGCCACCAGCTCAGCTTGAACGCCGGGGTCCAGATCGAGTGAGATACGCTGACGGGCTTGAAATGATTCCGTTTATAGGTATCTACAGGTAAGTTAATCGCTCAGCCAACCAAAGCGGTCAGCCGAAAGTGACGGGGATAGTCGTTGCTCACAGAATGCATCGACGATGAAAAACACAGTGACCAAAACAGACAGGAACACTGTCCATCTGCGCTGGCAAACAACATCAACTTGTCGCTGAATGCGCCCGGGATCGACAGTAGCGAAGTGTCGCACCAGCGGCTGCAAAAACCGGGAAAAACACTGGGTCAGGTAGATCCTTTAACCTGACAGGCATCTGGTGAGTTGGGAAACAAAAATAAAACACTATCGCAGACTAAGAGTTCGTCTGTTGGTGGCCGTAATTTGGTAGAATGACACCGTCTGAACGCCAGGTAATAAATTAGAAATTATTCTGAACAAGGAGTTGGGGATAAGGGCGCTTTTCTTGCTGTGCCGCTCGTGGCGGCTTGCTCCGTGGTTTAGTGGGCGAGGTACCTATACCTTCCTTGACTGTGGCATTTTGATGATTGCAGCGCTCCTGCCAGAAACAGAGAAATAAGGGAGAAAGAGTAAGCATCATCACGACCTGTTCTGATGTCCTCAGTCCTTTCACTCTTGTAGTGATTCATTCTCAGCCTCGCTACGGAGTACACAAAAAAAACGGTATTGGCGTCGGCCTTATCAGTTGAGTGTCGTTTACTTGACCCCCGGCACATGAACGTGCACGCGCCATCGATCCATCGAAACCCTTACAGCCTCGATCCTTGAATATCGTCCATCGACCTACCCCCGGCTTCTTGTGCCTGTTCAGCACTAACCTCCTCCCTCTTTTGTCTGCAACAGTGGCAAGACGCTGCAATTATCAACAAATAAGGGGGTCCATTGCCCACTCAGCGCCATATCACCAGGAGCCAATCTGGGATACGATCTCGACTCGAGGTGAAGACAATTTGAGAGACAAGTGCGTTAGACCCAGTACACGGACGGCGCCTCACAGAACCCACAATACACCTCAGAAGCCGGGACTTCGAGACACTGGGCTCCATTGAATTTACAGACACAGTGCCTTGAGTTGGCTGTTCTCGGCAAATTTCTTCCGTTCTCGTGTCAGCAGCATAAACAACAGACAGAGAGGACGCGCACGCATCTCGACATTTCGCCCACCCACTAGAAACAAGCGTTACAACCTCTAAACCTCGTGTCTGCCAGTTCTCCTCGTTTTCAGAGTGGCTGTGCCCTCCCTCATCTTTGACAGCTGAAAAGGCAAAAAGCCAACGGTTCTGCTTCCATTTTTGATCCAGAACGTCACGGTCCCGCCGCTCCTCGTTTCCTTTCCTTGGCCTCGCCTTAGCCCGGGGAAAATAAGGCCTTGAACCGGGTTGACCTGGTTGCTACGGGGGACCTCCAGCTAAACTTGGTTCCCTTGGCTTCGCTGCCAGCCACTGCTACCGTGCGTGTTCTTGGTCCGCATCCGGTGTGGCTCTTCTGTGCGTAATGTGCATGGGCTAAATCCAGGCGTGTCACTGTCATTCGCTCGCAACACTGGGTCATTTTTGAGCATCGGCCTCATCATCAACCTGTTTTGCTCCATGTCCATCTCTCTTTCTTTCACTCCTCATCTGGAGTCTCCATCTCTCATCCATTCGTTCGCTTGCAGTTCCGCTCTGGCGACTTTCGTTTCACTGCAAATCCTTATTTGTCGACACCTGCTCTCCCTGTTCCCTCCAGGCGGCGCGACAGTGCTGGGATCATCCATCCTCTTGGCATTGCCTCGTCCCCCTCGGTCGCATCAATCCACTGTTGCTGGGTTCTAGTCATTTATCAATATCCACAATGCAGCATTACCGCAACGATCCCTACGAGACCGAACCTCTCGACTCTCAAAACTTCTACAGCTCTTCTCCACGCCGACCGGTGCCTCCAGTTCACAGCTACTCGCCAGCTTCCGCACCCTACTACGACGCTCCCGCTCAATCAAATCACCTCAGCGCTCATCCCGACTCAGCATACCACCGCGCCCAAGGCAACCACGACGATTATAGCCACGGCGGCTCTGGTTCACCGTACTCTGGCTCTGGCTCACCGTATTCTGGCTCTGCTGGATACGATAGTCCCCGACGGCCAACACCGCCTCAACACGGCGGCAACGGCTACTACACGCGTGAAGGAGGCAGCGGTCGTGGACACATGGGGTACGCTCATCCCAACTCGCATACCACACCGGGCGCAGATAACTTTGGCGAGACCGCGGCTGGCGGTATGGCCGGTATTGCATATAATGTGGCTGACCTTAATCCTCGCAACAGTGGCATTGACGTAATGAACAACACCAGCTTACCTCCACCCCCATCTCGCTCTCAGAGCAATCCGTATACGGGACAAGGCGGGTATGGCTACGATTCTTCCTACAGCAACGGTGTTCACGGCGGACCATCACAATCGAGTTTGGCCGGCCTCGCAGCTGCAGGCGGGCCACCAGGCTCTGCTTCAACGTCGCACTTCAACGGAAGCGATCCCTACATCGACAATCCCTACCCCGGATATAGTTCGCGGAACGGTAGTGCCAATCTGGGCGTTGTGAATCCTAACGAGATCGCCGACGACGGAGATGATGGACTCAACTACCACAAGAGTCAGAGGAACTCAATGTTGAGTCTTTCCCATTCGGACCGCGCCAAGAAGGGCGCTTCTGCTTCCGCTGCTGCGGTGGGAGGTGGTGCGGCCGCTGGCGGCCTGCTCGGAACAAGAGGTGAGTAGCCATCGCGACAATAACGAATTGTTGCTGAGAAACTTGACAGGTGGAAGCTACGAGATGAATGAGACCCGCGAGAAACCATCCGACTGGCTCGATAAGAATGAGCATAAGAGTAAGAGGGGGAAATGGGCTATCATCGCTCTTGTGTTCCTCGTTATTGTGGGAGCCATTGTGGGAGGAGTCGTTGGTGGCCTGATGAATAATGGAGGCCACAGTGAGTCCAGTGGGGGTCGTGGCAAGGGCGAGTCGGCTGAAGACGATACGGCGAAGAACGGCGATCTCAACAAGGACAGCGAAGAGATCAAGCAACTCCTCAACAACAAGAATCTCCACAAGGTATTTCCAGGCATGGATTATACGCCGCTCAACTCGCAGTACCCCGACTGTGCTCACAACCCTCCATCCCAGAACAACATCACCCGCGATGTTGCCGTGCTCAGTCAACTGACCAACAAGATCCGACTATACGGAACCGACTGCAACCAGACTCAGATGCTCATTCATGCCATCGACCGCCTGGAGTTGAAAGACGTCAAGATCTGGCTGGGTGTGTGGTTGGACAAGAACGAGACTACGAACGACCGACAGCTTGAGCAAATGTGGGACATCTTGGACGAGTACAAAGCCAAGCCTTTTGAGGGCATCATCATTGCCAATGAGATCTTGTTTCGCGAGGAAATGTCTATCTCTAATCTCAGCACAATTCTAAGCGACACCCGCAAGGAGCTCGATAAAAAAGGCATCAAGCTGCCTGTGGCAACTTCGGACCTGGGCGATGACTGGACAGCCGAGCTAGCCGAGGATAGTGACTACATCATGGCGAATATCCACCCCTTCTTTTCTGGTCAAACAGCGGAAGAAGCTGCCTCGTGGACTTACAATTTCTGGGAGACCAACAATAAGCCGATGTGGAAGAAGGACAAGCAGAAAAACATCATCTCTGAGACAGGCTGGCCGACTGACGGCGGTAAGAGCTGTGGCGAAGCAACAACTTGTACCGAGGGTTCCGTGGCTGGTATCGATGAGCTCAACACGTTTATGGACAACTGGGTGTGCAAGGCACTCGAGAACGGCACCAACTACTTTTGGTTCGAGGCATTTGACGAGCCCTGGAAGAAGAGGTTCAACACGAAGGGCAAGAACTGGGAGGACAAATGGGGTCTTTTGACGGTGGATCGTGAGCTCAAGGATGGCGTCAAGATTCCTGACTGCAATGGCAAGACGCTTGAGGACTACGACGACTTCTCTTCCTGAGACGACCGCTGATACGATTATGCGATTCTGCACAGCGATGATACAATGCTCGATTCGAATTACTGCAAAGGCCGCGTTGGATAACTACATATTGCTAGCGACCGGCCAACATTTGGTGTTCTAGTTCTTTTTGCTACTGGCGTTCGGGGCCCCGTGGAATAAGGGGCAAAACGTTGTCATGTCTGTTGTAATCCTCTTTGTTCAAAGACTTGTGACAGGGTTGATTTCCAGCGGGATGCGAGGGACTGGCGGTGGGTTCTTATTATGACTCGTTCTTTTGAACGGTATATAGTTGATGCATAAAGTAACAAATGGGACGCATATGTGCGGTTGGTTTTCTGCTCGCGATTGAGGCATCCGAGGTACATGGTGGGATGAGGGTGGAGTTACATAGAATTAGTCGAGGTTGCTGTATATATAAGCTATCTTTCAACTCGAGTTGTGCTCCCAAGAACTTGAACCATACCTTTCCGTGCTGCTCTCACTAACCTTATAGAAGTATTTCATTCATCCGTTCATCATCATATCGCTCATATCCCATCTGTCTCCCTACGTGTTCTCTCTGTGAAGACTCCAGGCCGAGTGACAACTCTAAAAGTCTGCCACACTAAAGATCATATCCGTGTCATCCTTCTCCCTACCTTGGGTCGGGCTCCTGAACGCCTGAGGCCTCTGCTCTTGCAGCCCAGCATCGGGAAATTTGTAGGGATGATAGGCTTTGTCCCGCGCGGAACGGCTGTACGCCACGAGCTCGTTCTCCAGGTACGATACGCGGTTATGGAGGGCGTTGACGATCCTCTCATGGTCCTGCCGCTGAAAGTCCAGCTCGCGACGAAGAGCGGCGACCTCGCTGCTCAGGGTGAGAGGGTAAGCATCAAAGGCCTCATGGGGAGGACCAGCTGGGTGCTGCTGTTCGTGATGGTAGTGCTGCTGCACGGCGGGGGAGGCGTGGTAGGGCATGGTGACCTGGGGAGTGTGGGCGAAGGTGTGCTGAGGCTCGACGCGTGGGGGAGAAGGCGAGAGTTGGCCGGACATGCGGGCTTCGTGAATGACGCGGGAGTGAGCTTCACGAACGAGATGGCGTTCGATCATGGTGGGGATGTCGGTGTTGCAGACCTGCCTGCCCATTTTGCGTCTGTCTTGTCAGTCGTCTGCACATGAGATGAGATGGATACAAGACACACCTTCTGTCCATGAGGCCTTTGGCAGCATTTCTCAATAAGACTCTCCGGGTGGCAGTATCGGCGTACCTGTATTCTTCCTTACGGGCGGTGCGGTCGCAGACCTGCCAGAGGGCTTGGTACTCTGCGTCGCGGGCCTTGGTGTCAGGACGTCTGGCGTCGTCGGAGAGGGAAGGCGATGACATGTCGATGGTAGTTGGCAAAAAGAAGATGAATGTTTCGTTACTCTCGCGACGAGCTTGAAGTAGTTGGAGCGAGGTTGCCGTGTTCAAGGCAGGTTTGGAGGAAGAGTGGTGTTGAGCAGGAGGATGGTTGGAGTTCAGCCGAACGAAGTGTCAGAGGGTCGAGACGAGGTGTAGATTAGGAAAACATAAAGCACTGGGTCGATAACTAATTGCTTTTAAAAATCGAGTGCTTTGTAGAGAGGTGTTTGAGAAGTGGCTTAGTGCTTGGGTAGTGAGAATGAAGAATGGGTTAGAGTAGGTTGTGGATGGATGAAGAACGCAAGGATGAAAACGAGGGCGCTGAGGATATTGGTATCATCACCTCCGAGGCAGTGATTCACGCCACAAGACGGAACGAATCCGTGCAAGACAATTGAAGAGGTGTAAGGTGTCTGCAACAACACTTCGAAAGAATCGTCATGCGATAGTCGTCGATTCAAGTTTCCTTGATATCTCATCCTCAAATGCCTCCTTGACCTCTAAAGCTGCCACAGGTTTCCAGTAAATAGATGTGCTCGAAAACGCAGAGTCAAATCCATCTTGGGGAAAGTCGCTCTTTGTATAAGCCTTGTGCATTTTTTCCATATTGGCGAGATCGTTTGTCACAAACAGACTGACGGATATCAGCATAATGGTATTGGACATGAATGGAGCAACTCACTCGTCCCAAACGTCCCAGCCAGTGCCGACAAAAATGGCAGGGAGGGTCTTTTCCAACGCCATGGCATAGATGGGTTTGTATAGATGGACGCCAAAAAACAGGGTGTCTTGGTCGATCATATCGCATCCAGCTGGTGTCTCCACGACAGAGTGGCCAAGGTTTACTAGGAAGGCCTTGTCAGAAGTGCTAAACACTGGATCTTGAAAGAAACACGCGATGTTTTCCCCAGTGATCTTTTCTACACTATGGTCAGTTTTGACGCAGGATTAAGTTATGATGTGTGAAGGTGGTATACCTAGTTCCTCTACCAATACAAGAAACGCACTCAATTGCACAAAGGCAGATCTCTTTGCCTCCCACGCTCCATCCACGGGATCAAACGTGCCGACGCCGAGGTTGACGGCGCGAGATACATGCGTGATATGAGATGCCCGCTCCAGGACAAGCTCGCGGAGACGGATACAGGATGGCTCGGCTTCCCAGCGTTCGCGGGCCCGCCGGTAGTCCGCCTCAATTGCGGAGGGGTCACGGAGGGAGTCGGTGCGGGGGGTCACGGGGATGGAGTTGACGTGGGAGGGTTTGGTTGAGCGGCGGGATTTACGGGTGACGTGTGTCCATTCTTGGGGGTTCGATATGTCTTTGGAGGGCATCGTGGTGAAGGGGGAATAATAGCCCGAGACGAGCTGGAGACTCTGGCAGTCCTGAAGGGGCTAATATAAGGAACCGTAACAGTATGTAAGAGAATGGTAAGTCTCGGTAAGGTAACTTGCTTTGAAGAGTAAGTGAAGTTATTGAGATGCTGAGATTTCGGGGACCCCACCGCAGGTGAGTTTCAGTGAGGGCTCGGTCTAGCACCTTGATCTGCCGTCTCTGGGGGCACCTTCCATTCTCACGGATGCGGACAATCTTATCAATGATGGCCTCTCACTTGTCCTGTCTCTCTTTCATATCCTTTGTCACAATGGGCCGTATTCAACACAATGCAGAGGATATCCCACGCACAAATATCATCATCTGCGCCGTCGCTCAATTCAGCATGCAGTCACATCTAAATATTCCTTATCGATGCCGGCGCCTAAACAGCACTCGATCAAACGACTGTTGCTCTCCTTCCACCCCCAGATATCACCAGAGTCATATGTCGCGTAAAGACATCGGACCTTGGTTCACATCTCGGGAGGCTGCTCAGATCCAGCGACGACGCCATGCCGCCACATCGCGTCTCAGCGGGTAAGTCTCTACTGCAACATTTCCCCAGCTCATGCCATCTCGTGGTCACCTCCTCTCGAAATCGGTCGATACCATGGCGGGAACGGCACTTATTTGTGCCATTTCAGATCCTCGGCCTCCAAGACTCCCCGTCGAAATGCCCCAACCGGCCTCGACAAAAGGCCGCCGGGCCACTCAACAGGGATTCCAATCTTGCCAACCTTCCCGCTGGCGCTGTGCTTGCCCCTCGTCCCGTTGACCACTTCCGATGTGCGACCCCTGCGGATAGGCTTGACGTCGATATAATTGGCCGCCCGGTCCTCCACCACCTCGACTCCCCCATCTGCGGCATAGCGCCGGCGCTTAAATCCATCCAGCCACGCTCCAACCAGCTTCCAGAGACTCACAGACACGCCGCGAATCGTGCGTCTGTCACCCATTGCGCTCGTCCCATTGGCCTGCCTCCGGAGCTCTCGCTGGGTCCTGCAACCAGGTGCGGCAGGGGTCACACCCTCCGGCATACATCGCGACCCTTCTCCATGGCCTCTGACTGGGCCGCTCCCATCGGCTTGGGGAATCACACTGGGAAGATGAAAAAGAGCATCCGTATGCATGCATGTCGGGCGGCTGGATATGGCCCCCAGCGCCTTAAGACTTGCCCACGCCCATGCGGCCGCCCACCACTCGACTCTACTCTTGTTCCACTCTCTCTGGACTTGTCTGAACTGCTGGTTTGCATCTTTCGTGAAATGCGCTTGAACTAGAGAGGCTGAGCCTTCGAACAAACACATTGTCCAAGCAGCACGAACCGTCTTCCATCCGAGACTTGTCTTCCACTCCTAATAGACGTCGGAACGAACGACTTGGCACTCACTCGATCAACGAGTCCAGGACTTCGATATTCCTCTCACAACCTCAAGCACCATGCGGTCGTCGGCTCTCATCACCCTCGTCCTCGCCGCCGTCGTCTCGGCGCATAGTGTCATCACCTACCCAGGATGGCGAGGAAATAACCTTATCACCAACGAAACATTTCCTTATGGCATGCAATGGATGTATCCTTGTACGATGCTCTTCCTACCGTTCTCCAGGATAACTCACTAACTCAAGCAGGTGGTGGTACCAATGTCACAACAAACCGCACATACTGGCCTACGACCGGAGGTGCCATTGCTTTCCAGCCCGGCTGGTTCCGTGGCCACGAAACTGCCTTTGCCTACATCAACCTCGGATTTGGCGATGACGGCCCAGACGGCGGTCCTGCCAACATGACCGATGTCATGGTTCCCGGCTTCCAGATCATCGGCCCGACCAACAACCCGTACCCCGGAACTATCTGTCTCCCTCAGGTGCCATTGCCCAAGAACAAGACTGTAAAAGCCGGCGACAAGGCGACGATCCAGATCGTGGAGCATGCCCTTCATGGCGCTGCTCTGTACTCGGTACGTCTTTTAATCACTGAGCTTCTCAACTTGATCTAACGTGTATGCAGTGCGTCGATATCATCTTTGCCGAACCCGGAGACAAGAAACTCGCCGAGGTCAACGAGACCAATTGCTTCAACTCAACAGACATTGGCTTCGCGGAGATCTACACCATCACAACAAAGGAATCCGGCTCGGACTACTACCTTGCAGACGAGTCGGGCGCCCAAGCCCTTCGACAAATGAGCTGGGCGGGATGGCTACCTCTGCTAGCAGCCGGTTTATGGGCCATGTTCCTCGCATGAGCTTGACGTCTAGAGAGATTAAATGAAAATGTACATTGGGCATGATGAACGGCGTTTTACGGGTTTGGGCTGAGGGTCTGGCGGTATTCCTCCCTCCTTTTTTTTATGCTACAGGAACCCTTCTCTTTTTTTATATAATGTCGTTCCCTCAGCTTGGGGAACTAGATGATGTCGCAAGTCTATGTTCTGGTGTTGGAGGAGCCATTTCTTTCTCATTCATTGGACTACGTTAGTCACCCATTGAGGTGCGAGGACAGTGTTATCAGTAAGACACAAGAATCTACCATTATCAACCTTACTCTGTCGTGCTGTGCGAGGTGAGATCTGAGGACTTTTATAATTATTGATCCAAGATCCGGATTTCTCGATGTCGAAATTACGGAAAAGATAAGATGTATGACGATCGTTATGAACTGTCTCGGCTCGGACGTACAATGATCATGTATTTGGTATTCTTCTACTTCTCATCTATCTTGTCTCCATCAATATTGTTCGTCTACGGGATCTACACCGTTAAGGAGCAACCCTGGCACACTCTGTCGCAACACCCCTGACACGCTCCTCAGAGCTCCTCTCGGCAGCGCCCTGGACCCATACCTTGACGCCCAGATTGGCCGCCTCTGCGCTCGACGCCGACAGCAGGGTGCCGAGCGCCACGAGCGCGCGGTACAGCACCTCCGAGTCGGTCTGTCCGTCGCGTGAGAGGATGGCGCCGAGGAGGACGGCGATGCGGCGCCGTTGGTCCGGGCTGAGGAGGCGTTCGCGATGGACAAGAACGGAAAGGTTGATGGCTGCTGTTGTGGCGGCGACGAGGACGTTACGGTTGAGAGGACCGATAGGAGTGGAAGATACACCAACGACGCGCTCGAGAAAGGCGATTGCGTCGTCGCTTTGGGCGCCGACAACGGCGCGGCCGTTTGCAGAGGCAAACATGTTCGCGAGGGTACGCAGGCCCATCATGGCGGCGTTCTCGCTTGGGGTCTCGCCGGCGGGGAGGGACCCGACTATGGCGAGGTCGAGGAGGGAGCCAACGGCCGGGTCCGAGAACTGGGCCACGAGCGGATACTTTGCGACGCAGCGGAGGAGATCGAGGCCGGCAAGGCGGTCCGAGTAGGGCCACTGGGTCAGGATACGGACGAGGAGAGGCAGGGCGGCCATAGGAACGGACTTTGAGGACTCGAGGGCGGAGCGGAGGTCGGCAAGGGTGGATTCGTCGGATGGGTTGAGGGCTGCATCTTTGCGGCCTGATGAAACCATGTTCTTGTTGATAGTGAGGATCTTGTTGAACATGGCTTTGAGCTGTTAGCTACTGTACTCTAGATCGAGGGAAGCGATTATTTACCTTCATATTTGGCCGCTGTGATGGTGAGATAGTCTTTTTGAGGGAGGACCTTGGTCTGGGTGTCCTCGCCTGGTCGGTATCGCGACTCGCTGCCAAAAGGATCCGGTCCGCCAGACTCTGATGTCTGGCCCAGAGTGGTCCCCTTTGTGTTTTCCGTGATGAAGTTGGCCACGTTGTCGAGGTAGGTGAGGGGAAGCTCATTGTCGCCGAGGAACTTTGTTGCTCGGTCGTAAGGGTTCTCGGAGAGGTTGTAGGGAAGTTTTAGAGGAGGCTTTCCATCCTCAATATCGACGTCAAAGACGTAGTCATACATCTTGCCCTGGTACTCCACCTTCTTGCCCGTGCTGGCAACCGAGTCGACCACGGTACCAACATTGACCCATTGCTGCTGGCTCACCGACCACTGATGAGCCGTGATGGAGCCGTTATCCTCCTTGATCATCTGTACCTGGCCCTCCTTGGTGCCAGACTTTGAGGCGAGGAACTCGGGGCCTGGAAGCTTCTCCTTGTTGACGCTTCCGACTTGTTGCTGAGGGATCGATGACGACTTGACGGACTCTTCGAACTCCTTAAGTGTTTGCTCGTCGGCAGCTCGCTCAGGGTTACGGGTGAAGACGCGAGCGACACTATCGCTGGCACCTGTGACGATGTCGCCAGTTTCGGGGTTGGCTGCGACTGTCCACACAGAGATGGCGGGGTGAGTAATAGTCTGTACACACTCGTTGCCCCTCCATATCCTCACGGTACGGTCCTCTCCTGCACTGATAAGTTCACCCGAAGGTAGGCTTGCTAAGCTGTAGACAAAACTCTCATGTCCGTGGAGTTCGGCGACTTGCTGCCCATTGAGCTTCCAGAGACGGAGGGTGCCATCGTTACTCGCGCTCGCAATGTCTGCGCCGCTGGGGTGGCCTTGCGGAACCCGGCAAAGGGCACGAACAACGTCGGGTGTGTGGATTGTTGACTTGGGTGCGACTTCTCCAGCGGTAGACTGTCGAAGATCGAACACGCGGATGGACTTGTCGGCACAGCCCGTCACGACGGTGTGGTCGTCAAGTGCAAGAACGCTCCAGACCGCCATGCTTTCGTGCCCACTTAGCATAAGCTCCGTCTCCCATTTCTGGGAGCTCCATACACGCGCCTGTCCATCCCAGCCGCCAGACACTAGAAATGTTCCGTTTGGTGAGATGTCCAGGGTGCAGACGTTATGAGCATGTCCGACCAGAAGACGCTCGGCGTTGTCAGAGCTTGCCGTCTTTGGGGACTTGACTTCGATGATCGTGTCTTTGCCGCCCGAGACGACAAAGCCATCTGGGTTTTCGTTGGAAGGAGGAAAGAAGGCGACTGAGTTGACATATTCAGAGCCGCGGCTCAAGAGGGTTGGGTCAAAGGTCGGAGGAGAGGCTTGGTTGCTTCGCCATATACGGACGCTGCAGTCGCGGGAGGCTGTTAAGACGGTATCGGGAGAGGGGAAGCTAACGGCTCGGACCTGTAAGGTTGTCAGTTTACGAAGTAATTCGAGTGGTATAAAAGGTGCATACATCAGATTCATGGCCAACCAATTGCGCCGACAGCTTGAAGTCGGCCATTTTGGCTACAAGTCGATGATGGGTATGTGATGCAGCTCGATGCGGCGGGGAGTTTAGAAGCTACAAGGGAGAAAGGAAAAGGGCCTGCTATGTCTGTGCACAAGTAGGACGCCAATGAACAGCAAAAAAGGTTGCTTCTGAGCCTCAGGAATCGTTAGAGGTTGACAAATCGTAAAGTCTTTGATCGGGCGTGGATGGTTGATGATGGAAACTGGTGGATTGGAGATCGATCCCCACGGTTGTCACGTCACACACAGCAGCTTAAGGCCACACTTACCGTCAGCCACTCTTAGGCACCTGAGTAGTTATGTACCCACTAGCCAACAAGAAGCTACTACGGTGTACACAAGTACCACAAATACTTATAAAGTACTATAAGGATATAAACTACTACTGAACGTTAATAGTTTTATAGCTCGGGAATATTATCTCAGCCTAGCTTCTAGGCTCAGCAAAACTATCCACATCCGATCACAGACTTTACGATTTGTCAACCTCCAACGATTCCCGAGGCTCAGAAGCAATTTTTGAGCTCGAAGAGTACGACTGTACGCAGTACGTGCTCAGTAACGTTAACTGATAGTGCTGAACTTACCCCGCCCTGTGGCGGTGCAGGCATCACGCCTACCTCAACCCCGCTGTACGAGTTGGGCAAGTGCGGCCCTCATTCAAATGCGCGCGACCTGTTCCCTGTCAGCTCGCAAAAGATTTGGTAAATCCATCACCGCCCTCTCTCCCTTTCTCCGACCTGTCCTCTTTTTCTTCTTTTGTCACTTGGGGGATCGAGCGAATACGGGCACAACCACGCTGCGACGCGCCCGGAAAAACTCACGGCTCACGCTTCACGATCTTCTTCTTCCGGTTCTCCTCCGGCGTCCGTCCTTGCCCCTCTTGAAACCCCGTATTGTCATCCGTCGTTCTCGACGCTCCACACTCCTGCGACGACACGCGACAACCACTCCTACGAGTCACGATACCGACCGCTCTTGACGAATTTAACGACCGCTACGAACTCTACTCTCCTTTCGACTGTTGACGCTGTCGAACCCGACCAAAACATCCTCTCTTGCCTTCTGCGACAGCTCTCAGTACCTACACCCCCCAACAACAAGCTTGACCGTGATTCTCAACATCACTCAAACAAAGCTTAGCAACCGTTCTCACAACCCCTCACGTCGTCGCAATGGCTTCAGAAACCCGGCAATACGTGCCTTTGACCTGCCACGGTCACTCTCGACCCGTTCCTCACATCGCCTTCTCTGCGCTCGAAAAGGATGAGGTCTACTACATGATCTCGGCTTGCAAAGGTGCGTCTTTTGTCACTGTCTAGCATCGCTTGTACTGATCAATACAGATGGCAACCCCATGCTTCGTGATGGCATTACAGGTGACTGGTATGATTCGGTCTTTGGTCCTTAGTTCTGCTGGCTCCTCTGACTTGTCTAGGATCGGCACCTTTATCGGACATAAGGGTGCTGTTTGGCAGGCTAGACTCAGCCCTGATGCCTCCAACGCTGCCACAGCATCAGCTGACTTTACTGCGTACGCCCGTCTACTGTCGATATTGCGACTCTGCTGACTTGTCTTGTAGCAAGATCTGGGATACTCACAGCGGCGAGTTGCTCTACACGCTTCAGCATGATCACATCGTCCGTGCTGTTGCGTACCCTCCGGATAACTCTGATCTCGTTGCCACGGGTGGTATGGAAAAGAAGCTCCGCGTTTTCGACCTGACGGAGCTCGCTGCCTCGAACCCTGGATCACCTGCTACGATTCCTGCCTCGGCTGGTTTCGAGATCGGTGAGGGTGTCCACACCGGGTCCATCAAGTTTATTTGCTGGACACAAGACCCCAACATCGTGGTGACCGCCTCTGACAAGACGATCCGCTGGCTCGACCTACCAAGCCGTGCCTGCATTCGCCATGAAGTCCTTGATGGAGACATCAAGTCTTGTGAAATGGTATCACTAGCACCCGAATTCGCATCGCCGGACGATATTGGTGGCGGAAAGCCAGTGCTTGCCGTCTCGGCCGGAAAGACGGTCTACTTTTGGGGCGGCCTCAAGGCTATGGATGAGCTCAAGCGTATCTCTCTCTCGTATACGATTGCCAGTGTGGCGCTCGACGTCAAGGGCCGTAAGCTTGTTGTAGGCGAGGAGCCTGGTACGTGGGCCAAGGTGATTCGCTACGACGACGAAGTGGAAATCGATACGCACAAGGGACACCATGGCCCCATCTGGTCCATTGCTTTTGCTCCCGATGGCAAGCTTTATGCCACTGGGTCAGAAGACGGAACCATTAAGTTGTGGAAGAACTGCGAAGGCTTTTATGGTCTCTGGCGTGGAGGATCGGAGCGAGCTGCGGAATAGAAGGACGCAGAGCGCAGCATTATCTCTTCGACCCCTGACACTCTGGAGATGGGTGAGCAGAGCGTGGGCCCTCAAACACCGCAAAGTAATCCGTCCGATGTGAGTTTCGCAAAGGAATTCTGTCAGGTGTTGCGCTCGACCGACAGCTCCTTCACACGCTCGAGTGAGGACTTTTTCACTAGCACAAACTGGAGGCCTGACTCGAATTACTGAGAAAGTTTAGTCTGGACGCTACCCGAATGGATTGTGCCTACGTGTTTATGAGTGGGCTACAGAGAGTCATGTTTAGACACATCTCAAGACGTATTGGAGGATAGATGGCCTCGTCGGCCGGTGGATTATGGCAAGAGTTACAACAGTTGACCTCTAGATGCCATTAATGTCAGAGTATACCATCATGATCAATTCACAAGTTAGATTACTGCCAATCTCTAATTTGTTCTCAGTATTTTTATCTTACTACTTTTGTTCTTTCTATCGCTGCCAGGGAAATACCGAAACAAACCAATCAACCAGGAAGCCAGCCTTAAAGTCAATCAAAGAAATCTATGCAATACTCAGCTCTATTTTTCGGTGTTTTCGGTTTTCATTCTACTTTTCGTTGCGACCGGTCCCTTTCGTAGATGTCGACTAGACACTCGCAACCGCAACTGTAACCTATTCTCATGGTGCTTGTATCAGTATCTCATTCTTCTCCACGCTGCTTCGCACTGGTGTAGCTCAAACTCTCATTCAAGATGCGCATACCGGTCAACATCTCGACTTCGGTGTCGCCGGACAAATCATCATACTCATCGTCCAAGACATCGTCCTCGTCAGGGAGAGGGACATCTTCAGGAGAGACCTCGAAATCGTCATACTCGGCGTCCCTGTCCTCATCATCGTGCGGGTACGAGACGACATTGTCAGGCTCGTCGACAGAGACGTCCTCGTGGGTGATCAAGACGGCAGGCTCGTCGCTCATGCTGGGACGGCGGACGACGACAGCGTCGGAGTCCTGGGGAGCGGGAGGCGAGACATTACTGGCATTGCGGGTACGGCAGTTGCGCCAGTTCTTGCGGATGCGACGCAACTTGAGATGGGCCGCATTGGAAGCAGAAGTGTTGGCGGTTGAAGTGTTGCCCGTCTGGGTGTTGTCGGTGGATGGGGCAAAGGTGGAAGTATTTCCAGCTTCGGTGGGAGCTGAAATATTGTCAGTGGTATGAGAAGACATTGTGAGAGAGTTGATGGGGATGTTAGATGCTGCTCGTTAGTTTCGCGGATGACCTTGGTTAATTGTTACCGAGTGCTGTTGGTGCGAAGAATGTCAGTGATGGTGAGTTAAGCAAGACAAGCTGAGCTGGGAGATCTTTATAAGAGCCTGAAAGCAGTTAATGGCTCGTAATGGTGCGGTGAACAAGGGCACTGTTTTCTTTGTGCAATCACTGAGATGTTGTATTCGAATTGACTCGTTGTGTGATAAGCTGAACAAGAGTTGTGATCACGGAGTAGAGAGAACAGAACTTGCATATTAGTGTTTCGACATGCCAACTCTTGGAACGACGAAAGAACTGTACTTGCTTGCCGAACAATAGAGATACTCGTTCTTTTTCCGGCTACATGCTGGGAGGGGATGTCATATATGGCATACTAAAGACTTCGTGGAATTATAGCGACAACTCTGAGGAGATAGAGTACCTCTAATTTTCTCGGGGGACTTACTTATACCATAGGCTTCTTTAATTATATGTACCTATATGTTTATATTCACGTGTCTGTATGCCCGCCATATCATTGACTTGTTATTGTCCCTGGCGTGTCTATCACATGGAAGCAGGTCCATTCTTCCCCCTCGTTATTCGTGAGGAACGCGCAACTATACATAAATCCCACGACGGGTACAGATAGGAAACAACCTCAACACAGTAGTGAACGACTTTACAAAGAATCTCGGAGAACTTGACAACCCAGAATCTAAAGGATGCAAAGATCCAGACCCTGCCGATGATATTGACCAGACAGGGGACGAGATCGAGAACCTCTCCTAAAACACGGCGGAGGTACTCATGGTTAGGGCCAACCTTTTGGTAAGATGTATTTAACGATGTTTAATACCCACATTGGATGAAAAGAGTTGATTCGGTTATGGATCACTGCTAAAGGCTCGGTCTTTTTGTTGGTGAGAAGCAGAATGTTCGCCTTTCTTTCACCATCATCGCATGAGGTTGTTCGACAATAGTTTTTAATTCCTGAAACTTGCAGTATTCTTCATAGGAGTTTATATTTACAATAGTCCCCAGAGAAAACGCCATGAGATAAAGCCAACAAGTTGTTGATCTAAGTTCCTGTTCTCCAGCCGGAAATGAATACATAAATGTTCACACGAGAAGTTACACTGAGCTTGACGTAGGGTAGCCTCCTACATGTGGATAAGTTTTGCCTACTACAAGAAGACCCCAGTCTATATCTTCCAACATGAAGGCGTGAGTTTAGCCAGGGTCACATGCTCACCAACATTTGAGAGATCAAATACGAAAGCGGAGGAGCAAAGCACGCCCTACTTCTGTCGTCACAGGCTATCACTAAGCTAAACAATTAGCTGCTCTTTAGCTGCTGATCTCTGCCGAGTAGTTGACATCACCCACGTCCTACTCCGTAATGCTTCAGGTGCTTGTCTGTGTCCTGTGGATAGCAGGTTGCTCATCTTCATCTGCTGGCATGCCTGTCCTTCACTAGTCAACCACCTGGACAGCAAATTTTCAGCATTCCTCTCATTTTAGCAAGGAAGTCCATGCCTGATAGGGCTCGGCTGTGCCGTTGGACCCTAGCGGTCAAGCTGGAGCCGTGGACCCGGCGCCGCCCCCTTCGGAGCCGACTGGAAGCGGGGCGACGGTCTGCAGCCTCGGCGACCCGGGGGAGATTCCTTCACATGGGTGTCAGTATTGTTTCTAGATTGGGCGGCTGGGGACCAGGGTAGCAGGGCCAAGGTAACGTCCACCATCTCCTTGGTTGCTTTAAGGCATCAGTCCGTACCTGCCCCAGATTTTCCTGAGTAATCATGCAGATACATGCGGAGTACAGAAAAATGTCTCTATAAATATGAGCTACACGATGTACCGCTATGTAGAGAGGGGAACTGCTTTGACATCTATCATCATAGGAAATAGGTGGGGGATAATGTACCTCAAGTTGGCTAGATTCTGATTGGATCAACCCCCCTGTCGTGACCTAAATGATGCCTTAAAGCAACCAAGGAGATAGCCGTCCAACGAAGGCGGGTCGGGTCACCTCCCGGTTTTCCCATCTTGAGCAACGGGGCAGTATTACCAGATTCGCGAGCTGAGGGACCAACAGTGAGAAAACGGGAAAGTCGAGGTGAAGATCGGTATGCGACAGTGAGGCGAGCCAGTCGAGAGCATGGAGAGTGACAGCAAAGGGGAAACAAGGCCGTCGCTGAGACGCTAGAGGAGACGTCAGGTTGGCAAACGGGAGAGATTGGCATGCATCTAAGAGGCTAGATCATGCAAGCTGCAACACCAACGGGCGGCATATCCTGTTGGTCGTTACCCAACCGTTGGTCGACGAGAGGGTTTACGTGGGTGAAGGCGGTGCTGGATCTGGATAAACTAACTAGTGCAACCAAATGCGAGGGCGAATGAGCCAAGGCTGAGATAACGGATACACTCTTTTTTTCCTGGTCAATTGGGACTCATGGACGGAGGAGGGGAGAAGAGATCTCGATGCAACCACCGGGTAATGATATGCAAAACAGACCATGATCTGACGAGACAACATGGAGTCTTGCTGGCACGTCTTGACCTCAGCAAGCTCCCAGCTTTCGGGCACTTTTGACCTGGCGACCACTGACAGTCGGGGGAGATGCAAGTCTCGGTGGCTAGTTAGTTTCCACGGGAAACCGTTGGAGGCTCGGGGACAGAGGATGACATCGCCGATGCGGTCTTTGTGAGACGTCAGTTTTAGCGGTTGTGAGGTGTCACATCTCGAACAAGGTGGGATTGAGGGGAAGGGCCTCATACAGACGGCAAACGGGGAGGGGATCTAGTCTAGAATCTGTGGTCAAGGGTGCACGGGAATGTAGTTGGAGGAAAAAGAGACAAGTAGGTAAATGCTGGTTGAGACGCCCACTGTTGATGCTGGCCGGCGCAGTGATTGCCTCGCAGTCCTCGGAGGGCCTCGAGATTGGATCTGGCCATCTTTCGTGTATCTCAGATGCAAGGTAGTAGGCGCAATCGCAATTCCGCCGATGACCCTGAATAGCTTCAACGACTAGCAGAGCTGGGCAGGATAAGACAGGGTTAGGGCCCTGGGCGGATAATCTTACATGACATCACGGCGGCTACCACTCGAACAATGGAGTGGTAAGAGAGACAGTCCATGTTGATCTCACGCATCCAGGCTGAAAGCGCACGGATGAGGGAGATGGAAGGATTTAGTGATAGTATGGCACTATAGCCGATAATGCCACTGTCGTTCAATAAGGCACGGACTCTGGCAGCGCATGTCGGGCCTGACCGTTTATCGAACCAAGATGTGATGAGAAGGACATGGGAATAGACCATGTGAAACAAATATTTGGATGGCAATTTACAGAGCGAGAAAGCTTGAACAGATGAAGCTTGATAGCTAATACAGTCTTCCCCAGATGTCGTCAGCGGTCCGAAGATGCCGACGCAAAAGCAAGCACAAGCTATCTTGTCACTCTAGACACTCCAAGCTGGCAAAACATTTACCGAGCAAAAAGAAAAGAAATCCATCAATCAACCTCAAGCGTATTCACCTCCAGGGGGTGTTTTGAACGGAAATGGCTAGCCGACCCGGCCCGCTGCAGGGACGTTGTGAAAACGCACATGGTGGCGCCGCCTTGCAAAGCCTCTTGTTTTCAGCTGGTGCATCCACCCATCCAATGTTTGCTTTTTCCTCAGCGGGTGTGAGGGTCCGGAGCTCAGAAGGGGCTAGAGCAGGACAACAGACAGGCCCGGCCGTCAAACGACAAAGAGTCAGTGACAGGCTGGCTAGCACAGCTTGGACCAACAGGCGATGTCTACCAAGGTCCGCGAAGAGCAAGGCTGAGATTGACGAGATGAGATGTAATAGCCGTGGGTCTCGAAAGCTAATCTAGTTAATCTTGTGATGACTCTAGTACATACCGCAGACAAGAAACTGGCGTTGTCCTGCCTTGTTCATGGAGTTTGAGCGGATCCGCAGATGGTGATCACTTGCGGGTTGAAGCGACTACTGGAGTTCTCCACGACATACGAAGTAGACACCAAGAGGACCCGGATACCGGCTGCGATGACGCTGAAGATGGTCATGCTACGTACCAGCAAGACACGAAGGATGGAACGGGCATCACATCGACGTCGGCATCGCATCGGCATTGGCGTGGGAATAGAGGCAACATGCCCATCCATCACCGCCGGATTGACCATCGTGATCAACGATGATGACCATGGCACGGTTTCAGAGCAAGGTTCAGTCCATGGCCGCCCACTTCCGTTCCGACAATGGGCACATTTCTAGCAACGTCACTGGTCTCAGAAACGTCGTGGGAAGTTGATTACAGTATGCGGCAAGAAGATGCCGCAAACACGCCGCAACAAAAGGCCAGGGAAATGCGCGCATCTTTCCTTTAGCTCAGGCAGCTGAACAGTAGTAAAGCGCTAACTTTTGCGGTGGAAACACAGATACGAGTTCTTCTGAACACGGTCAAGCAAAGGCCTCTCCGTATTACAGCCGTTGACGCTGTCTTGGATGCCCCGAGCGGGAGGCATATGGCGGCGTCCGCCCCCGAAAGCACCGCCGACGTGCGGGCCGCAAAACATCCCACCAACCGGTCGCGGTGCGGCCGGAGACGGGGCCGGTTTGACGATAATTTCTCGAGATGATAGGCATGTACCTTGCGTCCAAGGTTTGCACTGGTAGGTACTTCTAGGCTAGCACCCGCCCCTGACCCGACTCTCCGTTCCGGCCCTCTCCGCTCACGCGTTTTTGCGGCGCTGGTGGGCAGGTTGGCTGGTGCTCCCAGAATGGGCTGTTATGGGGCAATCAGGCCACTTTTGACCACAGTCGTGCAAAAGGGCCCTATGGGCAATTAACCCAGCACGACCGCGGTTTCGACTGTGGTTTATGCCCTTTTCTCGGATACCGTTGTAGGGGTAGCAATGATTTCTGCTTGTTCCCGTGATTCAACGTGGGATCTCCAGCGACCCACGCGGAGCAGGATCCTCTTCTGTGACATGTTCCCTGTATCATCATGGTGCTTTAACGTTATATGGATCGAGATGAGATGAGATTCTTTTTGCGTATACGCGGGAAGCGTATCTTTCCGAGAGTGGCTTGTAGTGAGGTTATCGTAAGGAGTGATTCATGGCTAGGTAGGTTTGACGGGTCTGGGTTCGGGTTGTGAAGGTGCATGCCATGTCTCCATTCCATGCGCGGCATTGACTCGAGGTAGGTATGAATGTTATGCAGATATGCTCTTTGAACTTTTGTCCCACGAGAATGGTCATTTCCATGATACTATTCACATTTGGCACTAAAATATGAGTACCAACATGATGGACCCCTGGGAAGACGAAGGCCCCGGATTGAGCCTTCGGCAGCGGCTGCATCTGATAATGTTCCTATTGGACCTTAAGCCTGTGTCTTGAAGACATTTTCATGATCAATCAACTGCATGTCTCGCGGCTTACCGGTCAGATTTGGACCCCTAAGCCAAGCTCTCTGTCCCAACTCGTCGCTTCGTGTCGCTGCTGGACGCCTCGACCCCAATCTCGGCTTTCGCCAGACGCTTTAGAAGCATTCTTGGTCTTCTAGCGGCCCGCTCTGGACAAGTGGTAGAGGCGATTCGCCACGCGCGGAACGCTACCGGCGCTTGACAGCCGTGAAAGAAGGTGGGATTTCACCAGAGGGCACGCGGAAATGGAGACCCTGAAGGTCAGTGCGGGCAAGGCAGATGCGCTGTAACCCCCCGCCCGTCTTAATATAGGGACAAGTCTGGAACGATAGGCGAGCAAGGGCTCGCTTCGGTGAGTGCGGATGGGATGGGGGTCTTCATTGACAGGTCTGGAGTCGAGACTCGAGAGCTGATGAAGGGTATCCTGGGAGACGAGACATTGGTGTTGGTTCACCCGTTGGAGGCTGGCTGGTATCCCCGTGGCTGCGCTTCTTGCGTTGATGTTTACTCCGTACCTTGTTCATCCATCCGCTTACCAGCCGAGCACACGGCTCAAGGGGACGTTTGCTTTTAGCTCCTGTCAATCTGGGTTAATGATCACCCAGACAGAGGTTGATGAACCTGGAGGTTTGTATTCCGCTGCAATGAGATCAGCCAGGAATTACCCATAGAGATGAGATGGTCCCAAGATTGGGTCCGGGAACGAGGATCTCCAGAAGCGCAAATAGGCGAACATAACTGAAATACCAAGCCTACCTATGTACGGATACTTGTCGTGCTATGGAGCTTTGCAAGGGTTTTGCAAAATCTTTGTTCTCTCTTTTCGTCCTTCTCGGTGTTCTCGACCTTCTGGAACCCCGAAGCTGCGACCGCTCCATCACGAAGAAAAGGGAAGGAGCAATTGAGGATGAGCAGCCGCCTGCCAAAAACCATCTGCCGACAGAAAAAGGAAACACCGTAACTATCGGCAGTTGTGATTGTTCCTTCTGCAGGTTGCCATCATCAACAAACACCATCAACATCGTCTCCAGGTTTGCTTTCTTCTGCAGAATCTTCAACAGCCTGGTCAAACGGTAATTACTGCATTACAGGGAATGAATGCACTGGCCACAAGCTGTTTTTTCCCGAACTGCACCTGCACCGCACGTTTGCTGAGAACAGCGCCCAACCAACCCGACAGCATAACTTGACCGAAGATCCCTGTGTAACCTAGAGCTTGCTCGTCCAACGGCGCGCCCACGCCTACTCACGGTGCAGTGTCGATCACTAAGCTGTCCAGCCCCAGCGTGCTGAAGCTGCCAGAGACTCCAGCGCTTCCACCCCGGGCCCTGCTTCCCTGTCTGGAGCTGCTTTTTGTCTCGGGTCGAGACAAACAACGACGATGCTAATCTCTGCTACTCAATGGCGCACCCATGAGCTTGGTCGTATCGACGGCCTGGCCAAATGCAACACCAACAGCGGCCATGGCGATGAAAATCCATCCGGTGAGGGCAGGCACCGCCAGTGCCCTATGCCGTTCAGCTTTACCTACTGTACTCCGTATTGAGCACCCCGAGCTCCCGAGAGATACCAGGACCGAGCCGGAATCAAGGAAATCGACCCATAGATTCCTGAATCCTTTGGGGTCTTGGGTCTTGGGTCCTCAATCAGTTTGCCCATGCTCTCGCCCAAAGATTCCCATGGCCCATGCTTGCCAATCCACACCTCACCCACGGGAGGCCAGGGGGTGACTGCCACGCCCTACTTCGGCTCCGTTGCCCGCGCCCGAATCCATGTTCACGCATAGCGCCTCGTCGCTCGTCGACCAGCACTACTACGCACGCCAAGCTCGGCACCCCCCGCCCCTCGGCCGGCCGGTCGTATGACGGGGAGCAGATTCCTCGGGCGCTATCGCTCTCACCTCTCCTGTGGCCTCGCACCGCAACAATCCCTGGGGCCAAGGGCCTCTACTTGGGGCCCTTCAGCTTCCCCCCTCTAGGCTCTTTTGCCCGATGGGCCAAGCTATATATCACTCGCCCCGTCTCGCCATCCAAATGTCTGCCCATCCTGTTGGTGACATGCACTCATAGAATACATCACTCGAGACTCTCCCCACCATCAACCGTCCACGCACCACTCACCGTCTGATATCTTGATCACCTACTCCGCACCGTTGCAAACTTGGCCTCCACGCTCTATTCCTTACAAGGACCGTTAGCAACCGTAAACCACCAACACGACAGCAACACCAGAAAACGTCGTCTCATCGTCTCATCATCATACTTACCGCAATTCCTCCATCCGAGACACTCGACACTACAGAGAATCGTCCTCACTTTGACCATTTCTCACTCCTCTCGTATCCACACACCCCTGGAACGCAACACCAGCTTGAGCTCCCCAGACATACATAGTATCGGCCAGCACCACACGTTAGTCAAAACTCGACTTCAACTTGAACGCAATGGCCGACGTATCATTCGACTATTTTGACCATCCTCAGCACAAACAGGTATGTTAATCTTGAGATTTACTCGAAACACTTGTTACCCCTATGCATTTTGCCATAAACATGGCCCTGCCTTCCTCAGCTCAGTACCCCATACATGTCCATCCTGGTCTATGTAATTGCTTGCACCCCCCGGTCGACTCAACTCTGGGGCCTCGTTTTATAGGCACATATGCCCCCCTCCCTCCCCCTCACCTCACCTCACCTCACCTTACTTCACTCCTCCTCTTTGGCAAGCCTAGCTCTGAGAAGCTCTCCCAACTGCCTCGTCCTTATATTCAGCCCTCTCTTCACCTAGTCTTTTGACAAGAGCACACCGTAAAGCACACCACGCACTCATATACATATACACGGCCCGGCCTTGCCGCTTACTTGACAAGACCTAACACTACCCACAGGACCTTGGTATTCCAACATCCTTCTACGACCCCGCAGACTTCAGCGGTGATTCAGCCCATTCTCCCGACTCGCCTCTCTCTCCCGCCTTTGCCAACCCCTATCAGCTTCCCGTCTCAAACGACTGGGTAAGCTGGGAAGACAAGGCCACCCTCTCTCCTGACCCGGACACACTCAACTTCTCTAAGTCTCGAAGCAGTATGGAGCTCAGCCCTGCTATTAACCCCCATGACCTCTCTGGCACCATCCCCGATGCCGTGCCATTTGGCAGAACTGGCTTGAACGACATTGACGCCCAGCCGATGTTTCAGACTCCTATGCCTTCCATCTCTCCCCATCCTCCTCATCTCGCGTCCATGATGCCCCCCACGATTTCCAACCCCTCTCAGATGTCCAAGGATTCGCGCAACCGATATCCCTCGCGCAAGCGCAAGTCTTCTGGCTCGGGCACATCTTCTTCTCGCTCTTCTACATCACCTCCTCCTGCGACCCGCCGCCATGGCTCTCCTCCCAAGAAGACTGCGCACAACATGATCGAGAAGCGCTACCGGACCAACCTCAATGACAAGATTGCTGCTCTGCGCGACTCGGTCCCTGCCCTTCGCGTCATGGTCCACCGATCAGAACAGCAGAGCCCCGAAGAGCCTGCCGACGATGGTGATGAAGACCTCGGCGGACTGGCTCCCGCCCACAAGCTCAACAAAGCCACCATCCTCAGCAAAGCGACCGAGTACATTGCTCACTTGGAGAAGAAGAACAAGAGCCTCGCCCGCGAGAATAATCAGCTCCGAAATCGTGTCGAGGGCTTTGAGATGCTTGTCATGTCTCGCGACCAGGCACCACCTCCCGGTGTTTGGGCATAGAACACTTAGACATATTTGTATATTTGTGCGCGAATTTTGGAACCGAGTAATGCAACGCACGTGTCGATCTTGTTTTACGAATTATGATATCCCTGGGAGTTTCTGGCGCAGAAAGGAATAAATGGAATTGAAGTGTATGAAATTACATGGCGCAGCGGAGCAAACTTGAATCAGCCCGAGGGCCTTGGATCAAAACAATGGGAAGGATCCCGTGTGGAATAGTCGATCAATCTCCAATACATGTTTAATGTTGCTGCAATACCTTGATTCATTTAATTTGCGTGGTATCGTGAGTATGAAACTGTAGCTAATGATACTCCAACATCGTACAGGGCACACCGGTCGTGCGCAACCCGACCGCTACGATTATGCCTTGGAGTCACGAGCTCGCTCGGCCTGCATCTTCTCGTCCTCCTCTTGCGTCTTCGGGACCTTGACCAGTGCAGGAACCGACATGGCATTAAGCTTCTGGAAGGCCTGGATCGGAAAACATGCACGTCAGCCCACAAACTCGGTAGATGGTAGCGTCCCCCTGGCGTGACAAGTCAGACCACCATGGGCCGGCGGCTCAGGCGGTATGTAGACCACGGGTGGTTGACGAGCAGAACACCGCGCAGCTCAAACGAGCGACCATTTGACGTGTTGACGGTCACGACATGGGGGTTTCTCGGAGTGAGTCAGAGTAAGAGGGGGAGAGACTTACAGTCGCAAAGGCACCCTGGGGTAGCTTGTCGTTCCACTTGTCCTCAACCCTCTCGATCTTGCCGTCAGGGGCAACGTGGATGTCGACGATTGAGTCCATAACCTTTTCCGACTTGACCCCCTTGAGGACGTACTTGTTGGTGAGCTTGAGGGAGATGGGGTTGCCGGCCGAGATTACCTCGTGGGACTGGATGGCGATGGGGTTGAAGAGCGCGGGGAGACCGTACCACTGCGCAGCGAACTTGTCGTAGCCGACGGCGTTGGAGATGGGGTCGTGGAAGGTCGCGGTTGGGTGCCAGAGGCTGAGGTGGCGGAGGGAGGGACGGCCCTCGAAGAGCTGACGGGGTTGTCAGTTGATAATGTTAGAGTTAACAAAGGGAGAGAGTGAATTACGTCTAGGACGGAGCCGACAAGGACTTCTTGATGGGATGAGAGTTGGACGCCGGTGGCTTTGCGGATATTAGTGTTCGAGACGCCAATGCTCTGGAAGGAGGGCTCGCTGCCGGTCTGGTCGACGGAAGACATGGCGAAGCTGTGGGCGGGCGATGAGTGGAAAGTCTTTGCGAAGGTGGTTGTCGTGATGCGGACGAGATGTCTGGGTTGGGGCTTTGCTGCGAGGACTGCACGGGGGGCGAGTCGTAGGATGGGCTTTAGGAACATTAAGCTGTTTTCAGAAGTCTGGAAGCAAAGCTTTATTATATGGAAGGAGAACCGTTTGTTTACAGGTTGTGGGGGGGTTGATCTGTATATACGTTGGTGTTGAGGTTCAGCGCGTCAGAGACTCGAGTGGTGATGGACGCTGACGTCACGACTTGAAGGATGATGGATGTGAGGGGGTTTTGAGGGGAATGGATGGACGGGTGGCTCGGAATTGAACGTATTCCTCAAAGGGGTTTATGGATATATGTTTGTGATGGAGTTTGGAGATGAAGTGAGTGGTTTGAACGAGGTCCAGGACTTGAGATAGGCTGCTTTGAGGGTCGTCGATGAGCTTGAAGACGAGGACCGCGAGGGTAACAACGAATTGCTTGGTGCCACGGTAGGTTTTCTATTCAGCATCATCCGGGCCTAAGACTCTGAGATGTATAGCATGTCTCCACTATCGCATCCCATCTTGAAGCTCCGATAATTAAGCTCAGGTCTCCCGAGGCGATTCCCGTCCCCGGGCCCACCTGTCGCCGGGATGCATTAGCGGCCGGGACGGAAGGGGATGGACCAATGGGAGCGGCGGGTGGGGGAGGAGTGTGCCTGTTTTTGGGTGCCCCAGGTCTGGTGATCGATAGCAAAGGAGATTCGAGCGGTCTACGTGAGGGAAGCTTGTCTCTGCAGGACTAACTGTGAAGCGTGCGCCTGAGTGCTCTGAGGGGTTGAGCTTGGGCTTGTCTACAGTGGCAGCCGAGTTTGACAAGCTGAGAATTTACCGCGAAATGACGGTCAGTACATGTTGAGTCGGGAAAGGATCAACATGTTTTTTTAATCGGGTTCATAATACAAATCTATAAAAACTGCATTCACTTGTTTGGAAACGTATCTGAGGGCCAGAGTGGTTCATGTTTGGCTCACATTCCCGGCAAGGCATACTCCTCAAGTCTGCTTTGTCATGGGCATCTATCTATCTAGGTGTCAAGTAGCCAACAGCCGACCCCTGCCACCCAAAGTCAATCCAAGAGAGGCTATCGACGGTAAGTGACGTCTGGTTGTGTAAGCAAAGGGTATCCGAGAGCTCAAAGTGGCGGCCTTGTTGCGGTGCTTTGATGTTTTGGCTGTAGATTTGCTTTGACCATGAATGGCCCGGCGAGGCAGGCAGCAAGGCAGAAGGAAGAGTCAGATTATAGACCAATCAGCGTGTGCGAATACTGCAGGGGTGACTCAGCTACGCGCGTCGATTGGCTGGCTTCATGGTAGGCAGCCGGAGAGCTTATTACCCAGGCAGCGCTATCACCTCAAACGACACCAAGTGGTGGTGAATGTAGAGACAAACTAGTTTACTACACCTCTTCGTAGTTTAATCGTCTGGCTTTTCTTCTTCTATAAAGATCTCCCGTTGCAGCCCAGAGTTGATCTGGTTTTTGCTCCTTTCATCATCGAACATACCCCGCAAGATACCACCACACCAGTGCTCATCCCACCTTTGGCAGTATCACCATCGACGTCAACCGTCGTTCAACTGACGGCCATTCTCATCCTCCATCTTTCATCAGAATCGCCATTTTTATTGATTGTGTAAACTTTTCGTGTTTTTGCTAGTCTCGGGAATCTCTCAATCCATCACCACTCTAGCTTGATCATCGCAACACCATCAGTGACCCATCCCAGCAGACGTCATGGTCTTCGGGGCTTTCAATCCGAAGACGACGCACTGCGGGTGCTTCTTTTTCGCCGAGCACACTCGGAAGTACCTCCCTCAGGTCCAGGTCCAGGCCCATACCACTATCCTCGCCACTACATCCCGCACAAACCTCACCCAGACATTCGTTAACCCCGACACACAAAATCCCATTGAAGAGCTCCGTTACATCTTCCCACTCTATGATGGAGTCTCTGTTGTCGCCTTCACCTGCGCCGTCGGTTCTCGCGTAATCAAGGGTGTGGTTAAGGAGCGGCAGAAGGCAAAGGCCATCTACCAAGAGGCCAAGGCTCGAGGAGAGACTGCCGGCCTCTTTCAACAGTCGCTCGAGTCCGCTGATGTCTTTACCACGACCATCGGAAATGTCCCCGCTGGCGAAAAGATCCAGGTCGACATCACCTACCTCGGTGAGCTCAAGCACGACGCTGAGGTAGACGGTGTCCGCTTCACCATTCCCACGCAGATCGTCCCTCGATACGGCCACGCAGAGAGCCTTTCAGGAGGGTCCAATGTTGTCAAAGAGAACGGCATGTGCTTTACTGTCGACGCAGAGATGCCTGCTGGCTCATCCATCAAGTCCATCCAGTCGCCAACCCATCCCATCTCTGTCAACATCGGCACGACATCCACCACCACGGCCGAGGAGCCTTCTCTTCGCAGGGCATCTGCCACTCTCGAGCAGGGCGCTACCAACCTTGACAGGGACTTTATCGTTCAGGTCATTGCCACAAACATCGGCGAGCCTTCGGCGGTGCTCGAGACCCATCCCACCATCCCCAACCAGCGCGCTCTTATGACAACGCTTGTTCCCAAGTTCAAGCTTCCTGCCGAGAAGCCCGAGATAGTCTTTGTTTGCGATCGCAGTGGGAGCATGGGAGGCAAAATCCCCGACCTCATAGCCGCCTCTGAGCTGTTCCTCAAGTCCCTACCCGTCGGCGTCAAGTTCAACATTTGCAGTTTTGGCTCACGTTACAGCTTCCTCTGGGACAAGTCTAGAACATACAGCCAAGAGACGCTCGATGAGGCGTCGCGCCATATCAAGGACTTCTCGTCCAACTTTGGCGGCACCGAGATGTATCGACCTCTCGAGGAGACGTTCATGCGACGCTACAAGGATATGAACCTCGAAGTCTTCCTGCTCACTGACGGCGAGATCTGGGACCAGGAGCGGCTGTTTAGCCTCATCAACGAGACCGTGGCCGAGAGCCAAGGTGCTGTGAGGGTCTTCTCCCTTGGTATCGGAGCCGGTGCCAGTACTTCACTGATTGAGGGCATCGCGCGCGCTGGTAACGGTTTTGCCCAGACAGTGGATAACGGTGAGAAGATGAACAAAAAGATCATTCGCATGCTGAAGGGAGCTCTGTTCCCCCACATCACCGACTACTCTCTCGAGATCAAGTACGAAAAGGCAGCTGACGAGGATGAGTTCGAGCTGGTCGAGAGGGTCGTCGACGCCCTCGAAATCGACACCGAGGAGCCTCAAAAGATGGACGATACCGAGGCATCAAAGAAGCCCATCTCTCTGTTTGATCGCACAAACGATGATGACGATGACACTAAGATGGCTGAAGCGCCCGATGTCGACTCCAAGTACGACCATCTTCCAACCGTGGCAGTGCCGCATTATCTCCAGACTCCATGCAAGATCCCTTCACTGTTCCCCTTCAACCGCTTCAGCGTCTACGTGCTGCTCTCCGATACGACGCCCACCCAAAAGCCCAAGTCGGTTCTTCTCAAGGGCACGTCCAGACATGGCCCTCTCGAGCTCGAGATCCCCATCACTGAGCTTGCCGAGAAAGACTCGGTGATCCACCGCCTTGCCGCACGCAAAGAGGTCAAGGAACTCGAGGAGGGTCGAGGCTGGCTTGTTCACGCCAAAGATTCTGGTGGAAAGCTGGTCAGGGAGAAGCACGAGGGCCGGTTCTCGGATCTTATCGAGCGAGAGGCTGTCCGGTTGGGTGTGAAGTACCAGGTCGGCGGGAAGTGGTGCTCATTCGTCGCTGTCGAGGACAAGGAAGGGCAGGAGACTGAGGTGTCTCAGCCCTCTTCAGACGAGAAGAGGCCTGAAAACCCCTTTGGCAACAACTATTCCACGGGATATGCAGCTCCAGGCATGGCCCTCCGAGCTCCGGCTGCAGCGCAGGTTATTGGAGGAGGTCCTCCTCCGGCGCCCGGCGGAGGGTTCTTTGGCCAAGTCAACGACTCAGTGGCACGCTCTTTGGGAGGGAACACGATGTTGGGATTCAGTGCAGTTCCTCCCCCTCCTCCTCCGGCGGTGTCTGGAGGAGGCGGTCTCTTCGGCCAGTCCGCCCACACGATGGAACGCGCCAGGGCAGGGGCTCAACCGCAGTGGCCACAACGACAACAGAACTCTGGAGGAGCTTTGTTTGGGAGCACTCAGTCGAGCTCTGGCGTTTCGGGCGGGTTATTTGGAAGCTCACAGGGAATGCCGAGCAGCTCCGCAGGCCCTTTTAGCAACGCCCGGTCAAACTATAGTACATCTAGCGGATTGTTTGGAAGTTCGCAGGGAACACCCAGCAACACCGGCGGCCTATTCGGCGGAACCCAGACAGTCGATTCAGTCACAGCCCCGGCGCTGGCTCCCGCTCCAGTTGACGAAGCTTTAGTTGAGCAATTTAGCCAGGAGATGTCCAGCGCAGCATGTATGCCGATTCCGGACGAATCTGAAGATACGGATCTTTTCGTCGCATCTACAGCCCCCCCTAAATCGCTAGGTCGAAGCTCAGGAGCCCCAGCACCGCAAGATGACGACGAGTCAGACGACGATATGGGCTTTACCTACATGGATGACGATGGTCCTCCTCCTGCTCCAGCCGCGAGCCCTCCTACAACTCCCCTAGAGATCCTCACGAGTCTGCAGACCTTCTCGGGCAGCTGGTCCTGGAGCCCTGCGCTCGAAAAAGTGCTTGGCGTGACCGCTCAGCAGGCGACGCAGCTAGATCTTCCGGCTGGCGTGACGGGACACGCGGAGAAGGACAGCATTCTTGCGACCGTCTGTGCGGTGGCTTTCTTGAAGAATAAGTTGAAGTCGCAAGAGGATGAGTGGGAGATGTTGGTGGAGAAGACGGAGGCGTGGCTGGAGGAGCGGATTGGAGAGGGGGATATCAAGGAGTTGGAGGATGTTATCGGGAAGCTCTTCTAAAGTGTCAAGTGGCGCGGATATAAAGGACGGAGGAGATGGTGGGTTCTAGTTAGTTTGCTGTGCCGTCGTCGTTAAGGGAAAGCCTGTCGCCGCTTTGGTGTTGGAATTGGATCATGTATTCAGTTTTGAGTAGGAGTCCCTTGCCGACCAGTGAGGCTCAAAAGGACTCCTTTGGAGAGACGGCCTCGATGGGATCCTCGTGAGGGTAGCCAATACATACATTCATTAAACATGCATCACCAAGACAAGACCTAGCATCGACCAGTCAATTGCCCGCCAAGAGTCTGGAAGCAGCCAGACCTGAGGTCACTTGAAACGGAGGAGGAGTGTGTAGCAGATTCCTGAGACAGGAGTGGCTTGAATTCCAGAGCCTCCTTGTGAGACAGACTGGAACCTGGGGAAGTATTGATTGGAATGGTTGGTTTGTAGATGTGCGTAAATAAACACGACTTTTTATTCCTCTGGAGATCTCGAGTTCATTCCATAGGCGATGCCTATTGTGCACCAGCCACTAGATAGACAGTCCACAGGCGCATCAGCGGTCGGGTGATGGAAATAAGTTGCTGCAAAGAGAATCAGTGTGATTAGAAAACAGAAAAGAAGAAAAAAGAAGAAAAGCGAAAAAGGAGCGCATAGACCCTCAACTCCACCGTCAGACAAATCCCCGATGAAAATATTTCATCGCTGACTTGCGTGTGTAACGAAACACGAAGATGACCAAGTAATCTTAGCTGCAGCCAACTTTTACAACCCGGCTGTTGGGATATCCCGGGTAGAAACCGGCCGAGAGAAAGCGGGTATTGCTTGAAACGGTGACTTATACGAGCCCCGAAAGAAAAGAAACCTGGAGAAGGCCAGACACAGACAGAACAAGGGTCCCTCGGGCTGTCATTGTTTGAGGAGGCCCGGTCGTCGTCATGGCAAGATTCTCGGAACCCAACCAACAACCAGCTAACGTTAGTACTGATGGGGCATCAAGGGATGGGAGAGGCAGAGAGAGACTAGTATACTAGTCTAAAGGACCAGGATAGCCCCGACAGGCTCTAAGATTGCGTCCCAGGCACGCTCTGTCTCTTATTGGTGCATACCCCGGCAACGAGCCTGGGACGCGTCGAGTTGGGCACGTTTGGGTACCTGCAAGACATTTTCCCATTCCATCCGGGCCTTGACAGGTGCTTGTTTATATACGGTAGTGCATGCAGCTTCCTCCTTGGTGTTGCCTTTTTTCCCTTTCTTCCTCGATATCTTGCTTAGACAAAAGACGGACTGACTCGGGCGAAGTTGGTAGTGAGTGAGTGAGCTTGTTCTTGTTCTTGTTTCTCGCTCTCAGAAGAGAAGAAACCATCATCATCACAAGGCACTCATCAGTCAATCATGGCTCCACTACTACTGACTTTCGCCCAGTTGGAGCAGGCTGCCCTCAACATCATCCGTCTCATCGCCGATACCCAAGGTCTGGAGGGCACGCGCCTCGCTATCGTCGGCGACCTGGCTGTTTCAAAGTACCTGCCCACACGTGGTCGCGCAGCTGTAAGCCCACATCCCCTCCCCTCCCTCTAACGTTACCTAGTTAGTTAGCTAGACTTTGAACTACTTATCTAACTAACAACCCCCTCCGCAGAGCATCGACCTCGTCATCAGCAAGTCCTCCTCGCCCGGCCGCGTCCGCAAGGAGATCGTGGGCCACCCCATCACGCCGCTGGTCGAGAGGTCGGGCGCCGTCTACTACCGCCACACGAGCGGCTGGGAGATCGAGGTGAAGCTGGTGCCGGACTGGCTGTGCCCGTACCTCCCCGGCGCCGCGCGCCCCGTGCGCGACGTCAGGGGCCCGGCCGACCTGCCGTACGCCTCGCTCGAGGACATGGTCATCCTCAAGATGGACGCCTGCGGCCTGCACGAGAACGAGTCGAGCAAGCGTCGCGACGCCTGCGACGCCGCCGAGCTGCTTGAGCTGGCCTCGGAGCACGGCGCCCTGCGGCTGGATGAGGACCAGATGGAGAGGGCCGACGAGAACCTCGCCGTCACGGTCGAGTTCTCGTCTCCCGTCCACGACAAGAACTGGTGGCAGCGCTGCCTGGGCCAGCACTCGAACAACCCGCGCTCGCCCCAGGAGATCCTCTCGGAGCTTGCCGACCGCGGCCCGGCCTCTCCCTCGGCCTCGTCCTCGCGCTCGTCCATCTACTCGTCCATCTCGCGCGCCTCGTCGTACGCGTCCACCCACTCGTCCACGTCGTCCATCTCGTCGACGGCCACCATCGAGCCGGCCGAGAAGAACGGGCGGCCACGCAAGATGAGCGTCACCAGGAAGACGCCGCGGCACAAGCGGCACACGTCCATCGGGGGGCTCGAGGCGCACATGCACAGGCTGGACATTGACAGGCCGGCTTCGCCTGGCATTGCTCTCACGAACCGCATTTCCTAATTGTCTTTTTTCTCTTCCTTTTTTTTTTTTTATTATGTGCGTTTTGGAGCGATCTGGGCGTTGGTTCAAGACAAAAAGTTTGGAGTTGGGAGGGTATGTGCTGATGGGATGTGATGATGGATTAGACTAGATACCATGTATTAATTAGAGATGATGTTTAGATAGATATCCTGATTGTTTTATGTTTACTAGTTTTGGGAGGCATTGCTGATTTATATGCAAGAGACGCGCGTGTGAGATGATAGGGTCTATAAAGAAGTTCTCAAGTGAAGCATCACAGGTTGAATGTCCATGTCAAGGGAAGTACAGTAAACCCTGCATAACCCGCTCTAGGCTTAGAGATCAAACTACTTCCCAAGACACTTTCGTTAGCCAAGACTGATGCACTGATTCTTCTACCATCTTGAGATCGACCCTGACCATCCAGACTCCAGAGTTCAAACTCTCTACTACGGAGACTTCGTTGTGTATCGTGTGTAAGACAGGCTGGTTTGTGATAGCGTGATAGACCAAGCCCTATGGCGCTTTCATAGTTCTATTGCTCGCACGGATTCGTCTCCACCAGGTTAAGTTCACTTAGACCCAGGCCGAGAAACAATGTAGTCCCACCCCCGCTTGGTGGTTTAGCCTTTCGTGACGTCTGTAGATCGACTTGATGACTACATAAGTAACTAGTACACTAGGTAGACTAACTAACTTAACGTTAGTACTGTACATATATAGTGATATCCCCGAGACCAAGACCTTAGATTAACGAGCCGGCTATCCCTCATCTTGCAACTGATCAGTGTGATCTTCCCTCACTCAAACACAGACGCACAACACAAAACACACAACCTTTTACAATGGGAAAAGATCAAGAACGCAAAGCTGTAGAGTTCGAGTTGGGCAAGACGGCAAAGTCCGCGCTGGGCATGCCTAGACGCTACATCACAGACCACAACGCTGAAGGCAAGGCTGTCTTTAGCACGGCCCTTGACGACGACGTTCCGCCTACCATTCTCCCTGGAATCCTCCTCTATGATTCCTACACCACCACCTCCCACCCTATCCAAATGAACGATGGCGCCGACCTGGAAGCAGCAAAGAAGCCACCTCAGGGCACAAGCCTATGCCCCGAGAAGACCACTGTCGCACGCTTTGTCGATTTCCTTCCCGAAAATCCTACTGTCTGGCATCGAACACTATCTCTCGACTACGGCGTCTTGATCTCCGGCGAGCTGGAACTGAAACTGGATTCAGGGGAGTCTAGGCTGCTCAAGCCTGGAGACCTGGTTGTTCAGCGGGGGACCGAGCACGCGTGGAGAAACCCTCACCCGACCGACATTGCGCGCGTCTTTTTCGTTCAGTCTTCGTCTGAGCCGCTGGTCATCCAGGGGGAGACGTTGGAGGAGCATACCGACTTGCCGGAGGACCCCTTGGTTTGACCGAGTTTAGACAACGCAGTCCCGCTAGATTTCAGAGATATGCTGGGGCGTAATAGCTGACGGGGGCGAGGTTCTCAAGTCGGGACAAGAAAGAGAGAAAGAAATCATGGGATGAAGCTGTTCATGTATTACATCTTTTAAAAATCCGGAATCCACTACCACAAGAATCTCAAGTCTAGTTGATAATATATCTCTGCCCCTCAAGCGAACGATCTATTTGACGTATAACTGTGACCTGCTGCCTCAACATTATGCATCAGATCTCGAATCAGGGCGATAGGGATATGTGCTTTACTTTTGACGGATATGCCAAGGTTGTCCGCCGCTATGTTGGAAAGGCCGCCTTGATCGTACCAATGGGGACTCGCTATGCTGGCTGAATATGAGCAACCTACAGTAGAAGCAAAGAATAGACACATTTTCAAAGTAGTGAGAGAGGTGAAACTGCGCAGTTTAGCTTTGGTTGGGTGGAATAATTAGCACAAGTAAGGTCAACTCTAGTTTGCCGTCAACATCTTGGAGGCTGAAATAACATTGAAGCTCTGGGAGTATTTAGCCAGCCAACCATATAACAAAACGTACTCTATACCAACCGCCTAAATACTACAGTAATCTATCAAGATGTATCTAACGTGAATGGAGAAAAGCGATATGTAAGTAAACCCAAGAATGGAAACAACCGGGATCCTTTGATAATGTCGACTCATATGTTGCTGACGGTGACTCACTGAATCCTACCGACATTTCACAACAATATCCAACTACGTATCTGGTCTCGAAATTGCCTCAATCAAATATCAGCCATGATAACGGATGATCTCGCAACGGCGTTTACCTCGAAGCGTCTTCTCTACCGCGCAGTAGAGAACAACGAGGCCGACAAGCGCTTCTTTCACACTCAGATCATGAACGACCCCATCATCACAGCCTTATCCGACTGGGCCCTCATCGTTCCCCAGGCCGAGAAGAATGCCGAGAGGGTAATCGAGGATATTTCCAAGTCGGCCTTGGGCGTCATCGTCTGCCTGCGAGGCGAGGAAGATAGAGACAACAAAGACGATGCGCCCCCAACTCCCATCGGGTATGTCGCCCTCGGCCGGATCGACGCACCCGCAACGCATTCCCGTCACCGCACCGCAAACATCGGCGTCTCCCTGGCTGCGCCTTACCAAGGCCGAGGCTACGGCGAGGAGATCATCAACTGGGCGCTCGACTGGGCGTTCCGGCAGGGGGGCTACCACCGGGTCGGCATAGAGACGGTCAGTTTTAATGAGCGCGCGCAGCACTTGTACAAGAAGCTCGGCTTCGTCGAGGAGGGCCGTCTTCGCGAGGCGCAATGGTATGATCGGAAGTGGTATGATTATATCAGCTACGGTATGTTGGAAAGCGAATGGGAGGTGTTGAGGGGGTTGAAGAAGTAGTGATATAAAGATTCCGTATTATGAAACACTCGAGATGCTATACTAGCTCATCTTGTGTACACTACAAGAATTAATCGAGTTATTGAGGCTGAAGTTATCTTTGTAGCTGTTGCGGGGTTCCTCTCTTGCTACATAAAGGAGGCTGCATCTTCCTCCCCTCAGCAGCCTCATCTTTCCCGTGCCATGAACGTCTTCATACAGTTATAGCCTCAGTCACAATCTCATCGGCACGGCAGACTACGCATGGGACCTAATCCTATATCGATTCGTGCTGCAGAGACAAGACGAGCAGGGACTGACCGGGACAGGAAGAGACTGTGATATGCGATAAAGGGGGCACATGTTGATATAGCTCGTGTACCGCTCGAACTCCACGGCAAGACTCATAAGCTTTGGCAGAGCTCAGCGACCTTGCTACAAAAGGAAATCTTCATGAAATGCGTGTTGTGTTTTATAGATAGCATGTCGGTAAATGGTACAGAAAGCTAATCAAAAGGTTGGGTGATATATCAGAAGATGGGTTTTATAACCTCTTTGCGGATCCTAATCAGGTGCAGGATATAAGTGCGAAAGCAAGCGTTTTTAAAGCTCAGAGAGCTGGGAGGGATATCCTGGGCCTAGATCCCTATCATGTGGGTTACTGAGTATCAAGTCGAGCGAAAAAGATACGAAAACTAAAGTCACTGGTTTAAGATCCCTTATGAGATTGACGATATCTGCAGCTTCATCTCTTCAGCGGTAGGATAGCAGATTACCAAAGATGTTACTCCGGCCTTTTTAGAAATAAGTGGTAAACATAGGTACACCAAGGAATCTACAACATGTTGATAATCTCTGCTTCATCGTTATAGCACATCACTTAGACTCCACATGACCGAAGAGCTGCTGAGAAGCAGCTCTTAAATCTTGCCCGCAGGCCTCATAAATCAATAGATCTTGAAACAAGCGAATGATAGTGTAGCGCATCTAGTAGAAAAGGCTATGAGAATTGAGGTTATCACAGTGTTCTTAATCAACTTTGGTGAGAATACCTAAGCCGGTTTTGCTCCTGGCCCCGTCCTAGGGTAGGGAAGGTCCGCATGATCCCCATAGTTATCCGCTCCTTAGCGCACCTGCCCCGATACGTCATTGAAGGTTCTGTTACGTAATCATCTCGCGCGTGACGCCAATGGCAGGAGCCGACGTTGCCAGGGCCCCCCCCCGTATTTGGCTCGGGTTTAGCAGCGGAGTGTGTCGGCATCTCTTTGTTTTCTCGGGATTGCGAGTTTGACGATCTCCGCGGGGAGGTTAGATATTATAAGGGGGCCAGAAACACGCGCCGTTGGGTTTCCTTTTTCTTTTTTCTCGAGTGGCTGTCTAGTCTATTTCTTGCACTAGACTAGTTAGGCCTTTTCATTCAGGTGAAGCCATCACGACGCCCTTCCATTTGATTGATGCCCTACAGATACCCGCGTCAACGCTCCACAGCGGTTTCTTTCTCTCACTCCACCGTCGGCTGATTCCTTTCCCTCTACACCGCGAGACTCGCGATCACGGCTGCTCGACTTGAAAAGACGACGACTCCTAATAGCGACACCTCATGGTTCGCATATTAAATCAGATCTTGTTTCCCCTCTTGCGATAGAGCAACGCCATTCGCAGGCATGTCGCGTTGGAATCCCACATCGTGGAAGTTCGACATCGACCGCTACCTCAACCCTCTCGTTCCTCCTCCGCCCTGGAGACATGTCCCATATCCCATCGCCTACTGTCTCGGCCATCGTCGCGACAAGCCTCGTGATGTCGGCTCAATCGTGCCCGTGTTTTGGGCATTCATCGGCATCTTTTGCTGCATCGCCATTATCGAGGTCGTGTCGGAGCGCATACCGTCTTTCATAGACCGAGGTGCTCCCATCATTGTCGGCTCCTTCGTAGGTCACTCGCCACCATCGTGACATCATGATACTGACTGTTCCAGGGCGCGGGCGCTGTTCTCGAGTTCTACGCCATCGAATCTCCTCTTGCGCAGCCGCGCAACTTCTTGCTCGGTCAGGTGATCGCCGCCATTCTTGGCTGCGCCATCGGAAAGCTCTTTTTGCTGAGCAACGACTTTGACTCGATCCGCTGGCTCGGAGGTGCCATCTCGTGTGCCTTCGTCACGGCTGTCATGGCTTTGACGAAGACGGTCCACCCCCCCGCTGGCGCGACCGCTCTGCTCGCCGTTGTCGATGATAGGCTCCTCGCTCTGGGGTGGTTCTTCATCCCCGTCGTGCTCTTCAACTGCACCATCATGCTTGTTGTCGCGCTGCTCATCAACAACATCCAACGCTCGTACCCATCGTACTGGTGGACACCCGTGGACTTGCAGGAGGCCAGGAATGCGGGAGAGAAGCCGCCGAGTGACGTCGAGAGCAAGGGCGTGACGGCCGAGGAGATGCGGACCGAGGATGGCAGTGATGGAGAGAAACATGAGAGACATGAGGGGCGCGAGATCATCATTAAGCCGGGAGGAGCGCTGGTGTTGCCGAGTCACATGTACCTCATGCAGGAGGAGCTCCAGCTACTAGAGGAGATTGGTAATAGATTATAGAGACTGTGAGGCCTTTGCATGTCACTAGTATTCGCATGAGAAAACAACGTTTCGCTGTTGGATAGGCGGTAGATAACTTGTATATGTATCTTTCTCTGTAGGATGACGCCCTTTGATCGTTATTATTCACATTGGGGTCTGCACAAGAGTCATAGACTATTCTAATTTTATTTAATTCTCAAATTGTCCACTATAAGCCATTCATAGGTATCGATAGTCTTAGAAAAGCAGAGCCAATGTAGTCTCCCAGCTATCTCCACAGCTCATATCGCATGTTCAACATTTCTAGAGTATCTTCTCTCATCACTGTGACATCTTCTCACTTAATCGTTACAACACCACCCCAATATAGTCCTTCTATGCTTCTCAACGGCTCAATGGCCCTGTCCTCTACTCGAGTAGAATCTACTCTACAAGTAGTCTTATTCCCTCCGTTATATCCTATTTCTCCCACATCGACACTTGACTTGGCGCATAATCTTGTTTCCGCTGCTGTTCATACCGCGGAGTTTCACCTGTCGCTTGTTCTTCTAGAACGAGTAAGAGTCCGCGTTAGATAAAAAAGAAACCAAACAAAAACGGACCCATGTCGTGGCGTCTACCGTCTCATGGGTACTCAGGATTCCACTCCAAGTCAGCTTCCGCTGATTCCCACTGCGTTTGTCTGAATAGCGGAGATAGACGCTGGGAAAACCTGTAGTACCCATCCCTGCAGTAAAAGGAAGGCGTGGGTTCAGGGGAAGCATCGAAAGTGATCAGGTCGTCAACAAACGGGTCTTCGGGGATGACGCCGACGACCAGTGCCGGTGACACCGGTCTCGAGATGTTCTCTGACGTCTTTGGCTCGCTAGTCGAATCAGAATCGTACATTCTCGGGTTGTCGGGCGTGCAGGGAGGACGGGTTTGTGAGCCTTGTCCGAGATTATCCCCGACTATGAATGATGCAGTGCCTGGATAAGATTCTCCCCTGTCTAGATTGACAAGACCAAATACCCGGGCCAGGATCTCTGTGTGCCCATAAGGAGCGACCGCGTGTGTATGGGCACGCCAGTTAGCTGGTGCGGCTGTAGTCTCTCGGTGAGGACCTAGTGTTGTAGGACTGAAGATTATAAGAGGGCTTGTACTAGTATGCTCGTCCCGATCAGGCCAGACGAGGTTGATGTCGGTGGAAGCTCCGGTACGGTAATCATTCGAAGGAGGCAAAGGTGCCTGATACAAAGGGTTTGTGTTGTTATTTGTGGTCTGATCCGCACCGTAAACCGGGATTCGGTCAGGGCGGCGGTTCCTGGACGACATGCTGCCGATAGGTTGTGGAAGAAAAATATGTATAGGATATATAGCTGTGGGATTTGGAGGTAAGATATGTGAACAAAGGCGGAAGCGTGGTAGAAAAGGCACTTGTAACTTCTGGCGGTGGTGTCTGGTAGTTGAGAGGAAGAGGTTAGATAGTAGAAAGATATTGAGGGGAGGGGAATGGGAGCGCAGAGGGTAGAGGTTGTTATTTATGTTGGATTCAAAGACTGCATAACCTGAATAATCGGAAGAGTCCACTTGTGAATCGTAGTGAGTTGGCTTCACAGTAAATGTATGTGTTGGCGGTGTCGTGATCCGCCGCTGGGGCATGCGGTCGAATCGCAAAGTGGACGCTAGCTGTGGGGCCTTGGACCTTAAGTATGAGTATATATGATTCTCTGCAGTATAGCTATAGAAAAAAGAATAAAATACCCCAAAGATGTTTGATTTTAATGTGGTTATTTCGAATTTCATTCCATGGTGTTGATGCTCGATCGGTCAGACCCGAGATCTCGACTGTTGAAGACCTTAATTTCATGCACTTTCCAGCTTTGGGTCACATGAATGAAGATTGTATTCAGTATAGAATCTCATTGAACTTCTTCTTTACTGGGATTCTTCATTGTCTAGCTATTGCTGTCTCGTTTCGTCTTTGTTCCGTTTCATAACCACCCAAATAGGCCGATGGCAACGCATCACATGATTTTGGATCGGTAACAAGACGATCCATGTGCATCTAAGAGTCATAAACACGTCTTTTTCCTGTTTTAGGGAAGAATTGTAGCCGGGGTTACGACGATGAAGTGACGAATGCAGTGCACGCCTTCAAGTCTACAATTGCAAGATAGGGATACCGCTCTAGTCAAGCGACACTTCAGAGGGACGACTTCTTCAGTATAAGCTGGATTATACCAATTCAAACTTCAATACAACTTAGTCCATCTATGCTAGGTTATGCCAGGTCTCCTTCGTACCCTTTGTCATCGGCTACAGCTTCTGAGCTGTCACTTTCACCCTATACGTTTCACCACCAAAGACATTTTCCCCTCGAGCCTATAATGAGCTTGAAACCTGGCAGAAGAATCACAAAGAGCAGAATCTGAAATTATCAACGGAACAAGGGGATTGTCAATGACAGCTGTACTGAGCCAGATCGGCCGACAAGTTGGCCAACAATGGAGATGCCTTCATCGCATGTTTCAGTCTCGCAAAATACCATGAAAGAACAGGTTCTCAACTCAGATATATAAACCGTTCTCCTCAATAATTCTGTTATCACTGCTCATTACAAACTTTTTCTTCGGTCAGGCACTGAATAGCACCACTTGCAAACCATTCTAACACCATTCCCATCCTGACACCGTCTTTTCAAAGCATCACGACATTCAACATGGTTCGAAAGTCGTGGAAACCTCGGGGTGTCATCTTCTCTCTCGTTCCAATGAGTAAAGGATCTTTGGACGTTATCAACGACCCGAGCAACGAGGGAATTGTCAAAGGTCCCAGCCCAGATAAAGACGACGGCAGGATACCCCGACGGATCGATGTCGTGCATGATCACGGCTCTCAGTCTGGCTTGACGCCGTCTTCCATGGGCCGCCAAGGTGATATCGTCATCAACCGCCGTGGGATAGCAAACATCCACTGTTCCCTCGAGGTTCGCAGTCACAGGAACCACGGCGAGGACTGGGAAATCCTTCTTTGGGATCGATCCCCCGGCAAGACTTGCCAAGTGTATGGAGAAACAGCCATCAAGTTCCACCACGCCCTCAACGTCCGCTGCGTAGTGATCGACAGAAAGATCAATCTCAACTTTGGCTTCGGCGGTGAGGATGCTACTTGGTACAAGTGGCAGATTGTCTGGCATCAGGCGGTGCCTTTGTACATGCCAGACCCAGACATGGATCTCATGAGCCCATGCCAAGCAGCTACGGTGGACAATCTGCCTCTGGTGCTTTACCCGGAGGATAGACGGTGCAGGGAAAGATTCTTGTCCCGGGACTCCCGCCGAGTCATACGCACCGAAAGGGATGGGAGGAGTATTCTCATGAAAACCGATGTATACTCGGGCCAGCAGGTTGCAGTCAAGAGGCTCAGGACTTTTGCGGGGAATGGACAGAAGTTCCTTCGAGAAGCCAAGCTATTTACAAAGCTTCGTCATGTAAGAATTGCTAGAGACTATCGTCGACCCTTGGCTTGAACAATGCTAATGTTACAGCCTCACATTGTTGAGTTTCTTCAGGTGCAATCCACGAATCGGATTTTCAACATCTTCATGACTCTTGAAGAGGGCGATCTCAGGCAACTTGTCGATATAGAGGGGGAAATATGGGCTATGGGGAAGGTCACGATGCAGCACGGCCTTCTTCACCAGATGTTGCAGGCCCTGGACTATCTCGCTTCTCACGGCATCATCCACCACAATATCACCCCGGACAACATCCTGTATCAACCTGTCAACGATCTGTACCACTACAGGCTTGCTGACTTTGGACTGTCTACCAAACACGGTGACTTGTACCATCATGATGGAGACTTGCCATTCTGTGCACCCGAGCTCGTCCAAAAGAATGATTCTCTTGACGAAAGCCCTCACACGTCATCCATTGACATGTGGGCGCTTTGCGCGACGGTCGTTTGGGCTTTCAAAGTAGGCCCTTTGCATATTCTGGAAGATGGTGGAGTCTTTACCTCCTGGCAGATAACGATGGCGGTTCAAACGGGTGCCGAGAGGATTGGTGGTACGTTGAGAGAGATGGCGCAGCGAGATCCCACATGTCGACCTACGGCAGCCAGGGCTCTTGATGAGCTCTTTCAAGGCTTTGGACGGATAACTGAGTGATGAGCGTTGAAGGATGTCTGTATGGCGCTGGAAGAACCAGCTGGAACTGGTTGTCCAGCGTATGATGGTCGTCTGACTCGGGAGGTCGGGATAGAGGTCATGGAGTTAGGGGCAAAACTTGTAAGGAAAGGGGATAGATGGGACTGATTTTTCTTGTATTTGTTGGTTGTGTTGGTGAGAAGTAAGTTGAGATGATAGGTTGAGTAAGTAAGTTATAAGGATCATTTAAGTAAGACTATCTGTGACAAGGGGAACTCCTCGGCAACGATACTTGTCGTGTACAATGCACTATCGTCCTCTCCCGAATCCTCATCTTCGCCTGTACCGTCCAGCTGTAGTCTACCCGCGGCAATGACTCGATCTGGGATGAGGTCTACGTCTTTGCCAGATGGACCGACACACTTGGTTACAATGGCACAACCTGCTCTAAGCCGGCTAATAGTACCCATCAGAGTTGCGTATAACAAATGCTCCACATAGACTAGCAAATAGCAAGGACAATCAACGTGCTATCTATCACAGTAGACCCGACGGGTTCTCTCTAATGGCTTTTTGAAAACTTTGTCATCTTTTTGGACATAGCGTGGACAGTTATCTGGCTATATGAAGAAGCATATGAGTATTGCGCAACTTGATCAAAGAGGCTGCATAGTTATCTATTAAAAAACACCCCCCCCCCTCTTCAAATAGGTCATCATCGCCGCTCAATGGCCTCTAGCTAGGGGGCGCCGCACTGTCCCTGATGAGCTGGGGGTCGACGAAGACGATGGTGGTGTCCTGGTCACCACCGCCCGGGTTCTCAATGACGAAAGCACCAGACAGCAAGTTCTCCGCATCGTAGTCCTCAATCAGGTCGTCATTCTCGTCGATGTAGCCGTAGACGCTATCCATGTATTCGTGCTTGACGACGCTGTTGCCGGAGAGCTCCTCAATCATGGCGATCTGGGCGTCCACTTCCTCCTTTGCGGGGATCTCTTCCTCCATGGGGTCAATCATGTAGTAGATATGAGGAGTTGCACCCGCTAGAGCGTCTTGGTGCTCGTCGTAGTACTCCTTGAACTTCTGGCGCGCAGTAGCAGTGTCGGTGGGACTCTGGACGTAGTGTCCCACAATGGCGCCTTGTCTAGTTGCGAGGACGAGGCCAATACATCCTCCAAACGAACTGCTTGCATAGCTCTTGGGGCCCTCTCTGAAATCAATCCAGACGGTCTCGCCCGTGTAGAACTGGGTGGCAGACTGGAGCTTGTCTTGCATCCATTGCACCTGGGGAGTCAAGGCTCTGGCGGAAACATGTGCCTCCTTGCGGGCTGTGAGCCTAGACGGGGTCAGTTGGAGGCAGTATAAAAGGGAATAGAATGATTCTAGTTTAACTCACTCTCCATGGTAAGGAGCCGCTATGCAGTAGTTGGTGGCAGCAAGCAGGCAGAACAGGGCAGCCAGCAGCTTGGAGAAGCCATTCTGGAACCTCATGGGGCCCATCATGTTGACTGGAGATAGAGAGAGAGGTGAAGAAAAAGAGTGAACAAGTTAGAGCGAGCGGATGGCGAAGCGGTTGGGTGGTGAGTCTGGATCAGCCAGAAGGGCATTGACGGATTCTTCCCCTACGGAAACCGAGTACATATAGGTAGAGTGAACTCGCTCGACAACTGACTTACTCGAGCATAGTTACCTTAACGGGTATCGAACGGGTAGTCGGCGAGTGGAGCACAGAGAGGAGATTACAGTCACATCGGGGTCCATAGTTGGGTGGGAGGATAGTGGGTAGTTTGCCTTTGTATATTACTGCAGCCTAGATTGATAATCTGTGCGTCGATAGAAACAGGGAAAACATCGACAAGGACATGCTATTTGATCCTGGCAGAGCCAAAGCACGATCGGCAGAAGCATCCCGCCCGTGTTGTAGGGCGTGAGGACGTTCATGACTCCAAGAGGGCCGATCCCTCGTCGTAACCTGACTCTCTAGCCCTGTCCAACGCGGTCCGACCCTCCCTATCCGTCAGATCCTTGTCGATGCCCCTCCCGATCAGGAACTTGATATTGTCGCTGCGCTTAGATCTCACCGCAGAGTGAAGCGCCGTGCCCACTCCCCCGGCCCTCCACTCCTGCACGTCCTGGACATACACGTACTCCAGCTGGTTGATGTCGACGCCCGCCTCGTCGAGCAGGCAGGCCATGACTCCGGGCCGCCCTGGGAAACGACTGCCTGCAGCCTTGTGCAGGGCATTGCCCCTCGTAAAGTCGGCCTTGTACTCTCGCAGCAGCTGGATGGTCTCGACGGGAGCCATGGTGCCCGCCAACTGGACAATGGTCAACTCGTTGGCGAGAGATACGAATGAAGGATCAGTTCCATGTTGCAGACACCCGCAAACCTGTTCAGGGCTTCTGATAAACTCCCTGTGTATACATGGCTTATTAGAGATTGCGTGTCGATAGACTGCAATGCGATGCAGGGAACTCAACGTTACCTACCTCATGATGGGGGAGGTATTGGTCTTGGGCCCCTCGAGTGGAGCGTTGATATCCCAGCCGCTGTCGATGAAGAGCTGCAAGATATCCCAGTGCTTGCGGGAGACGACATGGCGAACGGCAACGTTTGTGACCTCGCATCCCTTGTCGAGCAGTCGGCCGACGGCTTCCCTATGTCCGTTGTTGGCCGCCGCGTTCATGGGAGCGTGCAATGCGCGCTTCTTGGGGGCGAGGCCGTGATGCCTCACGCTGAAGGGGACCGGGATCTTGACCTTGGCCCATTCTGCTTCGTCAACCCGCTCCCACTCAAGCAGCCCCTTATCGAGTGCTGCCGTGTCTCCGTGCTCGGCGGCATCCACCAGCTTGTGCAGGATTTGCTCGGCATCGTCATTGGGGGCCATGCTGGGCTGTAGGGCGGGACAAGGCAAGGAGATTGAAGTTGGAGACTACATATCATCTAGGTAAACTTGGACTATCATGGGAATCTTCTAAATACCTCTCTCCCCTTGCGGTGGAGCTGCTGAGCCCGCTGTAACCAGGCGCGTCATGGCCCTAAAGCTTGCCAAGTTTAAGTTAAATCCTTCACGGCGGAGCCAAGGTCCAGCTCGGCCGACATTTCGCCATCTTCATCTTCAGACAGGGATGGGAGGGGACGTGCTGCGGCCCGTCTGAGGAGGTTCAGCTATGTAACGTTAGTTTACGTACTTCCTTGTGCCTATGTAACGCTAGGTACGGGTTAGGCTATGGAGTATGGAGTATGTACTTCTTCGGCGTGTGCTCGGCGTGCTCGGCAGTTTCTGATAGAGAGATAATTAATCGTTACATATGCCTACTAACTATCATCTATCCACGTTCATGCAGCCATAACTAGACAAGGATGAGCATGAGAGAATGGGTCCAACTCCACACAAACCGTTGTCATGAGCTGATTTCATCTCTAGGCAGCGCGTTTCCATCGCAGCCGTAATTTTATTCCTTGGTCGACTAACACGGAATAGATGAAGACGATCCGTAGTTTCTCGATAACTGCCCTGCGGCCTGATGTATCTATATACCAACTATGTCTTCCAGCTCCGGTCCGCATAGTGCAACCTCCAAGGCTCAGAGCCCTCAACTCTCTTTCACCCCCAACTTAGGCTTTGTACGTCAAGGCTGAAGCAGACAGACACGATGCGTCTCGTCAGCATTCTCGTGTCGCTCTCCGCCCTCGCTGAGACTTCGTTTGCTCAGTTTCCAGAGCTGGACGGTGGCAACGGCACCACGTCCACTGCCGCTCTCTTGGACACCACTACGTCTTTGCCCATTGAGCCTGCTCCTGTCACTATTTCCACTACCTCGTCTAGTGAGCCTATCGTTGAGGGGACCCCAACTACAACTACAGATGTAGCAGAGGGGATCCCTACTACAACTACAGACCTAGCAGAAGGGATCCCAACTACAACTACAGACCTAACAGAGGGGATCCCTACTACAACTACGAACCCTCCTGCAGAGCCTATCGTTGAAGGAACCCCTACTACAACTACGAATGTAGCAGAGGGGATCTCAACTACAACTACAAACCCTTCTGTAGAGCCTCCTACCACAGCCTCGACCGAGGAGTCCACTACAAGTGTGGTTGAGCCAACCACCACCACAACCTCGGGAGCAGAAAGCACCACTACTGCAGATGTGATTCCGCCCGTGGACACCGCAACGACAGGCTCCAACAGTGAGACGACAACTACCACTGAGGAGCCTGCCGTGGCCCCTACTACCACTACTAGTGGTCTGCCCGCTGAGGAGACTTCAACCACCACTTCTGATGCCCCTGGAGAGTCCACAACTACAGGCACCACCTCTGATGCTATTAAAGTGCCTACAACTACAACCACTTCTGATGCTCTTGGAGTACCTACAACTACAACCACCAGCCATCCTGAGGACACTACATCCACTGCGTCTCAAGAAGAGACCACTACAACCCAGTCGACTGACACTGCGCAGTCTGCACCCCCGACTTCAAGTGAAGATGCCACCACCACCACTACATCCGCAGCTGTTGAGGCCACACCTACAGATGCTTCCACCACGGAAGAGGCTCCCAAAGACCCGGAGACAACCGCAACCGAACCTGAAGATGCAGAGACCACCGAGGGAGATAGTGCTCCTGCTGAGACTTCCCAAGAAGAGCAGATCACACCTGACCCTGCTTCGGTCACTGCTCAGGCCTCGGAGACTGTCGACGGTGTGACTGATAACACTCTCCACTCGACCACTGATGATGACGGCCATGCGACTGTCGTCCCTGTTCTTTTCGGCCCATCTTGCTTGATGTTCTGCGAGCATGCCGGAACTAACAACGGCCCTGGAGGTATTGTGCTTTGGGGCGTTGGTAAGTAGCTAATCAACCAAGCTTTCAACAGTCGAGGCCGGGACTAACATGTTTATCTAGGACCTGGTGATGGAAAATACGTCCTGCCCCCTCTGCCTGGAATCACGCCAGCACCGGCGGCGGTCGTGATCAGCAACGGTGTCCCTACCCCCGTCGACCCCCAGACTCCTGAAGAGGAAGAGGGCGAGGATGAGGACGAGGATGACAAGACGACTCAGAAAGAGGAGTCCAAGACCGAGGAGTCCAAGACTGAGGAGTCCAAGACTGAGGACAAGTCTACGCAGACGTCTGCGGCTTCGACAACTGAGACGACTGCTGCTTCGACGACTGAGACCACGACTCAGAGCACGGAGTCGGCTGTCTTGTCTTTTAGTCTCGAGACTGTTGTCATTGACTACGATGCCACTGTTACCTCGGGTGCCTCTACAGAGACTTCTACAACAGAGACTTCTGCAACAGAGAGCACTGAGACGAGTCAGACAACGACAGAGACCAGTCAAACAACCACCGAGACTAGCCAGACCTCAACTGAGACACACTCCGAACTTGTCTCTTTCGGTCTCGAGACGGTTATCATCAGTGACGATGCTGATACTACCGTTACTGGATCTACGACTGAGCAGTCTAGCACCGAAACCAGCACTGAGGAGTCTACAAGCTCTGAGGCTACCAGCACTGGAACAGCCTCGGAAACGAGCACCGAAGTCTCCTCCACCGCGTCCGAGACTTCTACTGACTCCGAGTCTTCTACTGAGTCCGAGACTTCTACTGACTCCGAGTCTTCTACTGAGTCCGAGACTTCTACGGAGTCCGAGACCTCTTCCACCGAGTCCAAGGCCACGACCGAGTCAACCACTGATTCCACCCTCACTACTCTCAGCACCACCACCCGAAAGTCTGAAGAGTCTAGTGACTCAACGACGTCAGGCCCTACCTCTACCGAGTTCAGCACTACCACGGCCAAGGAAAGCACCTCAGAGTCTACCACCGAGGGCCCAACCCGCACCGATTACCCCTGTGTCATCCGCGCAGGCCCAGACGTCAAGTCTGCCTACTGCCAATGCTCGACCACAGTCTCCGGCCGAGGCTTCTTCGCGTCGACCTCGCTCATCTCCAGCCAGTGTGCCGACTACACCGTCTTCCCCTCCGAGCTCCCCTCGGAGATGCCCGAAGAGGGGCCCGGTACACCCGAGGCCATCGGCGAGCCCATCACCCAGACAGACGATGGCACCGTCGTGGTCTACCCCTCGCAGATCGAGATGATCGGTGCCGTCGCCGAGGGAATCAAGATCACCGTGACCCAGGGCGTCGGCGACCCTACCACCATCGAGACCCCCGTGCCCCAGCAGACCGATGTCAGCCGCAAGGGGTCGAGCCAGTGCCACAGCATCGACAATGCCTGTGACCGTGCTATGAACGGCTTCGAGGACGACACCGTGTATAGTGCTTATGTCTCTCGCTATGCCCGGATCAAGAGCGGCATGGTCATGCTCGCCACGTTCGGACAGGCCGGCTGTACCGCGCAGTTCAGCTGCGATGACTACGGCATTGGCATGACTGGCGCGCTTATCAAGGAAGCGTAAGTTTTCAGACTCTGATATATCTTTTGAGGGCTTTTCTAACGTTTGTATTAGTGTCAACAACATGAAGGAGAACGATGGTATCACGAAGTGTGGTACAGCTTATCTTGACAACAGCTGCCGTATTACTCTCAACTACTGCACGAATTGCCACAAAGAAGGTTGATGGGTAATAGAAGAGCTTATAGAGAAATGGGGGTTTCGAGTTAGCATTAAATATGGACGTCGCTGGCTTAATCACATAATATTCTCCGTCAATCCCGTGTAAACCCTGCTATCTTTTTGCTGTGTTTCAACTCTGCACTTGGTATTCAGGGCCCGGTATTACATGCACGGTAAGTGTGGCTAGTCTGGTCAACTGCTATAGTCGTCCGTTTGGCATGTATTTGTGTAGATCGCACTTGGGTTAAGAGAATTGAGCTCTCGAGACTGAAAGTGATAAGAGGTTTGCTCCTCAGCCTCTCAATCCAGGCAGCCAGTCTTGTTTAGGTAGTGATTACTGGTACTTTGGGTGTAAAAGCACATGGCTCAGCCGAAATAAGGGCTTTGGCCAGATATCTAGAAATGTAGGCATTGCTTGGCCTGGTAGTAACCGGCAGGGAGAATGAGAGGCGAAGCTGAGTGTACTTTGTGATCAAACATATTCAGGCCACCACGGAGAAATTCCAGTATTGTTACCCTCGATAGGTATATTGACGTTGATCATTTCGAATGGCGGGTTTCTCGTGTCTATGAATTTAACTTGTTTCTCGTAGTAGACTTGAAGTTCCACGAGAGCAAGGTGGAGTTTTCATAAGTTAGGCTCAGAGGTAAGACTAGTTCCAGATCGTCACGGCTCATGATGGTTAAAGCTGGGTAGCTGGTGCCGTAGCGAGCAGAGCAGAGATGAAAGTCCTTGAAGAGTGAAGAGGAAGTGTTTTCAACAACAGGTCAATCCAATGATTTCAAACCGAACTGACCAAGCTGTCGTTGAAAGACACAATACAAACTAACTCATTTTCCCATGTTCTATTCATGCTCCGGCTGAGTCCTGGTCAAGGTATCAGAGGAGATTTAATTTAGACAGGTTACTTGCAGTTGATTTAAATGTAAACGTGTGCGATTTATTAAAGAAGAGAATATTGTATTTCGGGGTCAGAGACAGGGGGTTGAAATAAGCAAGACAGAAGCTCAAGCGTGAATCCCCTACTTGAGGAGCACTAGACTACAGCAGTTAGCCTCAACGGCAAGGATTATTAGTGACTATTATCCTAAGCATAGAATTCTTACCAACGTTAGTGTAGTAAATGTTCGAGAACGGCGTATCCCCTGAAAATAGATCTGATAGTCAGTGTCATCCTTGACTGCTGATTGGGCCGACAACGGGGTTCGTTGGCTTGGTCGTCCAAGCCTCCATGTTCCAGACCTCGATGGCGCGCCACAACATCCAGACTATTGAGTGCAAACACCCACTTGAGATGCATATTGAAATTGCAGCTGAGTATGGGCACTTCTATAAGAGAAGAGTTCATCTCTGCTGACCCCTTCCGGTCTTCACTCTTCTCTGTCGTAACCCAGTCACTCATTTTAGCATCAGGGTTTTTATACTTCTCAACCATGGCCAACTACAAGAGGCTCATGGCCGCTTTGGTTTGCCTCAGCGTCGCAGGTGTTCAAGCTGGCCCTTGTAAGCCGCATGTATCGTCTTCTGTTACCGAGAGTGTGACAACGACTACTGAGCCATTCACGACCAGCACCACTGAGTCATCTGACACATGGACGTCTGTCACTGATTCCACGACCACTTCTCTGGGCAGTTCCACAACTGAGTCCTTCACCTCCACGGATATCTCTCTTTCAACTACCACCTTGGACTCAACAACGCTCCTCGAATCGACCACCACCACTGACTCGACTACCGTCGAGACCACCTCCGCAGCCAGCACCACAACAGCTGCACCAGTGCCCACAGAGTGCAATGGCGAGATCGACTTCCGCTACATCGCTCAACAGCCGTGGAAGACGGACACCGACGCGCAAACCGTGGCAGACTGTGCTCTCAGCTGCTTGAACGAACACGGCTGCAGGGTCTGGCAGTTTGAAGAACCCTACGTCTGCAGACTCTTCAAGGGCTTATTCGCAGACATCACTTCTGCCGAGGGAGAACACCTCTCTATCGCGGGCTCTCGTGCTTGCACACCGGATGATTATCAGCCAGAGCGTCAGTGCAACGGCGACATTCTCAAATGGGGCTACGGCATCATTGGTCCTTACAGGACTACCCAGTCCACGGATGGCTACAAGTGCGCCCGCGACTGCTTGCTGGACCACGACTGTCAGGCCTGGCTGGTACTCAACGGGGGAGACGCTTGCTTCCTCTACAACAGGCCCTTTGGACAGTCTGTCTCGGGGCCGGGAGGAGGCCACATCTGGGTTGGCTCGCGAGAGTGCAACCCCGATGACTACGTCGGACCCTGTGACGGACAGATCAGCTTCGGGTCAACCGACTCGGAGCCTTACCAGAGCCTCAGAGACATCTACTTCGAGGAAACTTGTGCCCAGACCTGCAGGGACAGCAAGCAGTGCCAGACCTGGCGCTTCAACCGCCCCGGGCTTTGCGAGCTGTTCGACGGCGAGTACTCGGATATCGTCAGTTCGATATCCGAGGGCCAGGACCAACAACGCCTCATGGGCTCTCGATGGTGCTCGCCCGACGAGTTCCAGCCTCCGCTGAGCCCCTGCAACGGCGAGATCAGTCCGTCGGGCTACGCCTCGGCTGCTTTCTACAGAACGACTCCTTCGCGGGAGGTCAAGGACTGCGCCCGCGACTGCGTCATTGATCCGGTGTGTCAGGCTTGGATGAAGATCGCGGGAGGTAACTGTTGGCTGTACAACCAGCCATATTCGCGGGCTCTCTTGCCGGGAGGAGATCACTATATCGGTTCTAGGAACTGCTCGCCCGATGATTATAGTCCTCCCGTCCCTGATTCTTGAGCATGGGATATGCAGAAGGGAATATGGGGAGAGTGGTAAATTGGAATGGTGAGCCTTGACTTCTTGCCGGGTGGTTGTTGGAACAAGACAATGCACCTTTGTCATATAAACCTATTGTGCCCAAGACTTTTCATACTTGTTCAATGCTTGGCTATCTTTGATATAATCTGACGAAAGTATTTATCCCTGTATCTGTCGTGCCTCATCGTTGTCGGTCAGGGAAACGTGCAAATAATACAGGTGCCCATATATCCGACGAGGCCAAGTTTGCATTACACTATCACCTCATCGCCCATGGTAAAGCACGTCTTGTGTGTCGCGATAGCGGGAATAGTTCAACAGCGGGCGAGTTTAGAAGACTTTACACCAAGGCAGAGTATAACCCAGCTGCTTATTGATGAACCTCAAGCTCTGGCATGATGATCGGTTCTCTCAAAGCACAACATCATCAGAATACAATCCCTGCCTCTCGGAATATCTTAAACGCCTCGATCCATCCCTCCGCAGGGTCTCTCTCCTCCGAAAAGCCCACCTCGCGCAATCGCTCTGCGCTCAGATGGCGATCAAACGTCAGCCACCAACCCACGCTATCAAGCTGCTTGCTCCCCTCGCCCACGCCCGCCGTGATCGCGTTGGGCTTGCCGTTCTCTCCGAAAAGATGCCTGTGCGTCTCAATGTACTCGCTCGGCGGCTGCTGCGCGCTGCTATCGCCCGAGGGCGCAACGCCAACGAGGCCAAAGTAGCCGGCGATGGAGGGCCAGAGGTCGGCAAAAGTGGTGGGCTCTGCGCTGTCGAGCATGTTGATGATTCTAGCACCGCATGACGAGGGGTTGAGCGCTGCGTGGATGGAGATGCGGCCGATGATGTGAGAAGACGCAGGCGTGAAGCGCGCATGGTAGGCTTTGTCGTTCCCCGGGAATGGCACCTCGACCTTGTTCTCGTTGACACTGTGGTTATATGCGTACAGGGAGAGATACTGGGCCCAGTGAAGAGCCAACGAAAAGTTGGACCCGATGGGACTGAAGCCCACGACTACGTCGGGGCAGACTTCTGTCCACGTCCATTCACGGCCACTGGAAGCCTCGGTGAGTATCTCACGGAACCAGGGATAGGCGACGGTCTTGGCGTAGTCAGCCGGGAGGTCATCGGCCATGGACTCTTTGAGAGGAGCTTCAAAGACGCCACCGGGGATGTAGATGCCGTAGCCCTAGGAGGTGTTAGCGAGATGAGATGAGATGGGAGTGGCAGAAGGACTCACTCTTGTGCCGCCCGAGTAGACAAGGGACTTCAAGTTGGGCGCTAGGATGTTGAGGGCGGAGGCGAGACCTCGCATCATGTTGGCATTGAGCTGGCATTCTTTTTCGTGGCTCTCGTTATGCGGCGCAAAGACTAGTCGTGGTCAACGCTGTATTCAACTTGTAACTATCTCCTGGGAGCATCACCAACCAAAGTAGAAAACGTGCGTCGTCCTCCCGATATCAGGGATCTTGTCCTTCAACTGGCCCAAAACATCGTCGCTCTGGAGGTTCACACCCGACACGAGCTGCAGCTCAGGTCTAGCCTCTGACCTTTCGGGCCAGAACGTCCTGGACGCATCAACAGGTCGGTTGCTCACGCCTGTGACGCTGGAGAAGGATGTAGGCGTAGGGTAAGCGGAGAGGAGCTGCTCTACGACGCCCCAGCCGATGAGGCCGGTCGCGCCAAAGACGAGGGCGTGGTTTTTCTCAGACATTGCGAGATGTAGTTATTGATGGATTGGGGAAATAGCTGAGCTGATTTCTCGTGTTATAAACTTCTTGTGAATGTTAGTGGCGTTGATCATTGGTTGCTAGGCACGTTCGATCGATCACTATGGCTCATAGTGGATTTCCCCGAAGGAGTCATGTCTAAGTGGGCCATGGATCTTGAGGCTCCTTGCGCAATATGAGATCATGTTCCTGCATGAACGATACTCGGCTATATCGCTGCTAGATCTTGGCATTAGATCATATCTGTTGAGCTCTTACTCCGTAAAATACAATTCCTCATTTCATTACTCATCATCTAAACCCACCTGCTGAGCTTAAGCACACGCATCGACAACAACCATCCTCTTCTGCGAACACGGAATCTCGCTATACACCTTGTTCCCAACCGCAAACGGTATCTGATAATACTCCTCATACAACGGACACGTCTGGTAGAAGCGCATATCCCACGCCGACTTATCCACGTGGCACACGAGCTCCCTCTCCTTGCCGCTCTGCACAATCTTGCATACGCTGTACTGATACCCGCGCAGGTCAACGTCCTTCTTCCTGTTAAAGTACAGCAGCGACAGGGCGTTGAAGTAGTCGTTGTTGAGGTACCACCCGCCGTCCACGGTGCGCAGGTAGCCCGTCTTGGCCTCGAGGTAGACCAGCGCCGCGCGCTTCTTGTCCTTGGAGAGCGTGATGGCCGCGTCGCCGTCGGAGCCGCCGTGCCACCAGTCGGCGATGGTCGTCGCCACCCACCAGTCGCTGTAGGCGTCTTTGTCGGAGGGGTTGGCGTCGTGGAGCTGGAGAAAGAAGGTCGGCTGCGCTGGGGTGCCGCAGCTGGTTGGGTTGGCGTACGTCTTGGTGTGCACTTGGTAGAGGCTTGAGTAGTACGTGTGTGTGCTGGTGGTCTGTGTTGAATGGGGATTAGTAGCTTCTCGCGGGACACTGCGTCGATGGATGAACTTGCCGTCGTTGTCCTTGTGGTCTTGTACTCGTACCACGTGTACCAGTAGGTCGTGGTCGTGGACCTGGAGATCGTCTTGGTGGTTGGAGTCGGCGATTTGACGAGACACAAGCATGCGCCGCTCACCACGCTGGAAGGGAACCCCAGTGCCTTGCCTTGGTAGTCGGCCGTGATCTTCCGTGTCGGCGCGGGCGGAGGGGCATATGCGGCCTCGCGCTTCTTGAGGCCGGGAAACACGCCAATGGTCTGGACAATGGTTTGAGTGCCCGATGCCGACGTGCTTATTGTCGATATAATCGTCCCGGTGCCGCTCGTGATGGTAGTATCGAGAACCTCGTTGAATGTGATGGTCTCGGTGGCAGTCGCTGTCTTGGCCTTATAATGGAGGTACGACGAGCAGAAGCGGCCTACTTCCTTGCTGGCAAAGTGTCGAGCAGAGGTGACGAAGGCCTTGACTTTTGGATCAGCACAGTTGATGGCACGCTTCTTGACTTCTTGAGGCGCCGGACCAGCTGATCCGAGTGGAATGGCGACTAGGCCAAGGAGGATCAGTCGTAACAAGACCATGGCGGCAATCTCAGACCGATACGCGCATAATCGACATCAGTATTCACCAAAGAATGATACAACCGCCGGTCAAGTCAACCGCTGAAGAAGTCAGTTGTAATGTTTGAGGTAGAAAAATTGTAAAGCCATCTCCTGGCCGCGCTGTGGCGAGAGAGATTTTGCACAAGCTGGCCAAGTTCAGCCGCACAAGACTAACTCAATGGTTCACGATGCGAGTGTAATTAACGTACAGGCCCTTGCCTGGTCAACTCGAACGCCTTTTCTGTTCACAATAACGACGCTCAATGGTCAGCTAGCCGAACGTTGGGTTCTAGGCCAGCCTCGAGCGGCTCTAGTGCAGCCATGTTGGCGCCTGGCTAAGGAGACGGTGAGCGCAAAGAGTATCTAGTAAAACCTCCTTTTCATTCACTCTAAGTAACTTGATTCAGCTCTCAAAAGACACCTCGAGTACAGAGAGGGACTGAACAGGCAGCAGTAAGCAGGCGGTATGGGTGCTGGCCTGGTGGGTGTGAATAGCTTCGACTGCACTAGACATTGGCCAATAATTAAGCTCATCCTGCGCTACGACACCACTGCGATTCGCACAGACATCTAGAGTGGTCGTTCAAGTGAGACAGTTGCACGACGATTCTGCTGACCGGTCTTGTGGTTCTGGTTCTGAGTATGAAGAGGGCTACAGTAGTGGTAGCGGTAAGTCGCTAGACTAGTTGGATTAGTGAGGGTTAGATAGCCTTTGAGAGAGCCTCATCCGACGGCCCCTGCTGATCCTAGATGCGACTCTGGAGAAGTTAGCAAGTCAATACAGCATTCAGAGTTCATCGGACCCGAGAAACTGGCTGCTGGTATTATCGCAGTGACCGTCACGCAGTCATCACAGCACAAACAAGCTGCGATGCTGTGACGAGAGGCCATGCATGTCGGAGAGTTTATCGAGGGAGGGTTACGATGAAGGACCATGCACTGGTTACAGCGTGAGACCGCCAACCAGCCTCTCGGGTTGACGAACCGTAGCATTCGGGAGATGCGGTACTCGAGCGTCTGTGAGTAGACGTTGTCTGAGATGGCGGTGGATGGTTGACTGAGGCGATAGCTGCTCAGAGAGAGCAACACCATCGAAGCCATCACCAACCACCAAGGTCCAGCATCACGGGCTCTCCCCCGCACTGACTAACCGACCCAAGCGCCGCAAATCGTGGGGAGATCTCGACGGCGGAGTGAAACAGACCGAAATGGCGCGTGAACGGTTGCGAGGCGGATCACATGAGGGGGGGGGATAAGGCTTGCATGGGGTCTGTTGCAGGGATGGATGGCGCTGCAAGCTTGGCGGATGGGCATGTGGAGGTGGATATCTGGATCAGTTGATGACGATGGATACGAGAGTGTGGGGGAGAAGTATGTACGGATACGGAGTAGAGGTAAAGAGGGAGGGAGAGAGAGGAATAGTTATTGAATTATTCGTGTGTTGTTGATGAGAGAGAAGCGTTAGTTATTGTGATATTCCCAACGAAACGTGCTGCAATATCGCTTAACGTTACCGGTTGCTTACCTTAGGTACCTAGTTCAGTTATGTACCGCCCACACCTTGAGAGCTGCCAATCCCATCATCCCGCGCTCTCCCCGCGCACGCCGAGGCAATGCCAATCGCCTCAAACTGGTCCCGTGGGGCCTGAATAACTTGACGTTAGGCCTCGACTCGTCAACTCCCCGAGCAAGCCTTCTTTTACGGGCGCATCCAGCGCGTGTCTCTCCCTTTTCTGGCCGCGCGCTGGTAGCACATGGCCTCGTTGGGCGCACCCTTGAGAGAGAGATTCGACCACTAGAGCGCCAAGCTTTGCAGCCCCAACCTGTTCTCCAACACCGTCGACGAGGCTCTAGGTCCAAGTTGACGTTAGGCTCTGGGCAAAAGACATGCAAACGTGTCTCTCTTTCATTTCTTTCATTCCAACTTGTCCAAGCAGCTTACGCGCCTTCAGCTCCGGGGCGGCCATTCCTCCTCAACTGCCGCAAGGATGATGCATCCTAACTAACGTAGAAACCAAGAATCGACCCTTGTTCCGTGTCTCCACAGCAAAAGTTGGAGGCGAGGGGCTCCAGCATATGACCCCCCGCTCTTTTTAGCTCAACCTTATCTTGGACCCTTCAGACAAAGACCAAAGACGTGAGATCGCCCGTTGAAACCGTCGCGCTCGCCTCACCGACTTCTCTCCTCTATATCATCCTCTCCCTCCCCCTCTCTCTCTGTTCCCTATCGAGCGACCATTCGTCCTTCTTTGTCTTGTGCGACATCTCCTCGAAGCCTCCCTGTCGAGGCGCTCACCTCCCTTCTCAGCCGCGGTAATTCCTGCTCCAGCCAGGTCGCAGCCTGACCACCGCGTCTCCAAGACGTGAGCCTTGAGCTCGACGCCGGCTCTCGAGTAGCCCTCGCCATCGCCATCGCCATCGCATCCTAAAGCCCGTCATGTCGTCTACAACGACCGCCGCTGCCGCGGCCGCCACGGGCGCAAAGCCCCAGGGCGGCATCATCGAGGGCCTAAACCCCATCCACTACAACCCAAAGGACCCCATCTCCCTCTTCATCGTCCAGGCCTTCATTATCATCATCTTCTGCCGACTCCTCCATTACCCGCTGTCCAAGCTCGGTCAGCCTCGCGTCATCGCAGAGGTCATCGGCGGCATCGTCCTCGGTCCGTCCATCATGATGCGCATCCCCAACTTCCAGGAAAACATCTTTCCGACCGAGTCGATGCCTGTCCTCGCCAATGTCGCCAATCTCGGTCTGCTGCTCTTCCTCTTCCTCGTCGGCCTCGAAGTTGATACGCGCATGTTTCGCACAAATTGGCGCATCGCGCTCAGCGTCGGCCTGGCCAGCATGATCCTTCCCTTTGGTCTTGGTGTCGCCGTCGCCTGGGGACTATACAAGGAATTCGGCCAGGAGGGTTCCATGGAGAACATGGGCTTCGGCACCTTTGCCCTCTTCATCGGCACTGCCCTTGCCATTACCGCCTTCCCCGTGCTTTGTCGCATTCTGTCCGAGCTTCAGCTTCTTGGAACCTCTGTGGGTGTTACCGTGCTCGCGGCTGGTATCGGCAATGATGTTACTGGCTGGGTTCTTCTCGCCCTGAGCGTCGCCCTTGTCAATAACGCTTCCGGTCTCACGGCGCTCTACGTCTTTTTGACCGCCGTTGCGTGGGTCTTGTTCCTTGTGTTTGCCGTACGACCTGCCTTTTTATGGATCTTGCGTCGCAACGATAGCATCCAGAATGGTCCTTCTCAAGGCATCACCGCCTTGACCCTACTCCTAATGCTTGTGTCGGCTTGGTTCACAGGTATGTCGGATGCGCAGCCTAGGTACGCAATAACCACTAACTTGATATAGCTGCCATTGGCGTCCATGCCATCTTTGGCGCTTTCCTCGTCGGCGTGATATGTCCTCACGACGGCGGTTTTGCCATCAAGCTCACCGAAAAGATCGAGGATCTCGTTGCCTCTCTTCTCTTGCCCCTCTACTTCGCTCTCTCTGGCCTCAACACTGATCTCGGCCTGCTCAATGATGGCAAGACCTGGGGATATGTCATTGCCGTGATTGCTTGCGCCTTTGCTGGCAAAATCATTGGAGGTAGCTTGGCAGCCCGAATGTGTCATTGTCTCTGGCGAGAGAGCTTCACGATCGGTGTACTTATGAGTTGCAAGGGTCTTGTCGAACTTATCGTCTTGGTATGTAGTACCTTTCAGGGAACGACTCTTTTACTGACTCTCCCAGAACATCGGCCTCCAGGCTGGCATCCTATCGCGCCGGACATTCACCATGTTTGTCGTCATGGCATTGGTATGTACCTCACCACCCTAAACCTGAACCTGGCTAATTACAATAGGTCACTACCGTTAGTACCACGCCGTTGACCAAATGGCTCTACCCCGTCTGGTATCGCCAAAAGGTTGAGAAGTGGCGTCGTGGTGAGATTGACTGGGATGGGACTCCTCTCATCTCCGAAGCCCGCGCATCCGAGCACAAGATGGAGGAAGCCCTCGACAAGTCGCAGACCCGACGTCTCACCCTTCATCTCCGCCTCGACGCGCTCTCTGGTCTCTTCAACCTGGTTGCTCTCCTTGGCGATGCCCGCAAAGCCTCTAACTCGGCTTCCAACTCGGCTCCCTCGGAAAAGTCGGAGGATGCCCCGTCTAACGCTGTGACAGAGAGAAAGAGCCGCTCTCCTGCTTCTCGGCCACTAGAAGTCCACGGCCTCCGTCTGATGGAGCTCACCGACCGTACATCGTCGGTCATGCAGTCTGCTGAGGCGGATGAGTTCACGTCTCGCGACGCTGTCTTTTCCGCTTTCCAGACCTTTTCCCGACTCAACGGTGTTTCTGTGGCCGGTCAGGTCTCCGTCATTCCAACCACGGCGTATGCAGAGACCCTTGTCAAGGTTGCAGAGGAGGCCAGGTCCGACTTTATGCTTGTCCCATGGAGCACCCACGGCGGCCTTGCCGAGGAGAATTCGGTCGGCGCCTTTTCTGAGAGCAGCAACCCCAACGACCGCTTTTTCAGCAGAACCTACATCGACTATGTGCAAACTGCTGTCGCCCGTTCAACCTGCACCACAGGTATCTACATCAGCCGGAACCCCGACGATCGCAACCTTTCCAAGCGGCCGACCCTCACTCGCAGCGCCCTTACTGGACTCTCCGTGTCCAGCGTACAGGACTCCGGTATGCTGCGTACACCCGCCGACCACAGCCAGCACATTTTTGTGCCGTTCATCGGCGGTAAGGACGACCGCGCAGCCCTCTTGTTTGTTCTTCAGCTGGCCCACAACCCTCATGTGTCTATCACGGTTGTTCACCTCAGCTTCAGCGATGACGACCCGGAGATCGAGACACATACGACGCCCGAGAGTGGCCCGTCGTCCAGCAGTGGTGTCGCCAAGGCTGCCATTGGATTCCCCTCGGCCAGTGACATGGACCTCCTAAGCACGGCCAAGAAGAGCGCTTCCGCCACGCTCGAGGGCCGCGTCACCTTTGTCGAGGTTCCTGTCGACCTGGTCCGTAACCTGCCCGACCGCGCCGTCGCTCACGCGCGCGAGACGGTCGGCAAGTCGAGGCTGAACGTGGGAGACTTGATCGTCGTTGGCAGGAGCCACGCTCTCTTCGACAACCTCCTTGCCGACGACTTTGGTCTGGAGAGGGAGTTCCAGAGGACGGTGGGTGTGCTGGGTGATCGCTTCGCGAGGGCGGGTATCGATGCTGGTGTCCTGGTTATTGACGATAAGCAATCGACGGCCTGATATACTGTGTGATTTGTTTTGCATGGCGTTGCATTGTTGGACATAGGGATTTCAATCATGGGCGCACGTAGAGTGCATGGATACTTGGAGATTGTTGTATTATTGGATCAGCATATACCGATTTGGGCAGATACCAGAATATGGATAACGAACTTGCACTTGAGTAACCAAGATTGTTGCTACGTGAGTGCGAACGGCTAAGTTGCTGATGAGCAATGTTTTAATGAACTGACTATAGCGTCCATCGGCTCTTCATCGCGCAAGGGTGAGAGGAACCTATTCCGTGTTGAAGTCCAAGTGACTGACCTAATCATCCAGTATAGTACGGGACATGAGCCAAAATCCGACGATATCCAGATCCACGAGGAGTTTCTCGATTCTGCCTTGCTTATTACATGGAATACCCAGAAACACACCAAGCCTTGACTTTGTCTTTATATCTGCCCACGCTGAAAACCTTGACCGAGTGAGTGTCGGATAAGATGTCGCATCTTCAACACTTGATTCACTCTTTTCAGCGCTTTACTCTTTTTCTTGAGCATGTAATCGCCTTTTTGAACAGAGCACCACTAAGTCTCCTCTTTTATGTTTGTGTCTCCCTGTTGTTCAGTTCGCCTTGGAGTGAGTTGATTTCCGACCTGACCTCCTCCAGACCCTTCTCCAGAGTTTCGGTATCTTCTTTGTGGTAAGCTATAAAATACCCAGCCCGTGGGCGCCCATGGGCACCCATCATTATTATGGGTTGCCCACGGGTGTAAGTGGGTTACCACTTAAACAAGATGGGTACCCATGACAGGTAGTTAAATTAGAGGCTATTCCCGTAGGCAGATAGTTAAACCTATAGGTACCTAGAGGAAGAAAAATAGTTAAAGAGCCTTAGTATCACATTGATTGAGTGCTAGTCATGTCTAAGCTAAAGATCTGCATCCATTTAAACCCAAATAATAGTGATATCAAGGTCTATCACTAAGGTATATTGTTAGGTGGATAGCTATCTGTGAGGGCCTTGACAGCTGGCGATTCATAATATCTTAAAATATTACGAAGGGTTTCGATATCCCGCTGCATTAAGGTAATGCGCTTATTGTTTATAGTGATCTGGTAGGCAGCTAGAATAGATTAGCATATATAATAGCCACAAATAGAAGAATAGTACATACCACTGAACATAGTAGTCAGAAACGACTCACTAGCCTCACATAAGGCATAAATGGCATTCTCCTGAAATCGGAAGTTGTCGCGGGTTTGATAGAATACAACCTCCTTACAAAGTCAAGCCCAAGGCGCGTGGGATTCAGTATGAGGTTCTGAGCAGCTGATCATGACGTTCCTGACTGGCCTGAGCGATGAATCCTCGGCAAGCGAGTAGTGCCGCAGCGATTCGTCTCTCCTGGAACCAGGGTATATAGTAGACGATGGAATGGAGAATTCTTGAGGAGAAGACGACAAGAATGGAAATCGGGGTGAGTGGGTGGTTGGGGGAAATGTCGGGCATTGGAACTGCTCGCCTGGGTATTGCATCTGGATTCTGTCTTGCATGCTCCGAATCGAGTGATGCCTCCAGATGTGACCATACTTTTTGATAGTCTATATAGTGGAAAAGGGTTTTATGACGAGAGAATAAAGGCGAAGGTGAAAAGAAGAGATGTCAAGCTTGAGAGAGATGAAAGAGGCTATTTAAGTGATACGAATGTGATCGTGAATGCATAGAAAATTCCTCAGAGCAAATAGTGAATGGATTGTTTGTTGAGGCGTAGCAGTGTTTGGATGTGTTATGATGCTTTGACGGCTGCCTAAACGGCAAACTTGCTCTGTTTCTATTACTCGTGATTGGGAATGTATGATTTCTTCCATCGTGTTCTATGCTTGCAGTGCGAGCAGCTGTCAAATCTTGATCTAGTGGCTCAACAGCAGTTTTGATAACGAGCCGTGAATTTGTCTCGTTATTCACGTCAACCCCGAGCTACAAACTGTACAGTTTTCTTTTCAAACATCGCAAAAGTTGCTGTATTGTAAACCTGTCATCCAGCTACCGACTCTACTCTTCGTCTACTGCCAACTGTTCGGTACTGTGACGCTGTCAGTTTGTTATCCCTAGTCTTTGGTCTTGACTAACCCTGTCAAAGTCTGCAGGCCATTACTCCTCATCTCAATCAGCAACACCAGCAGCTTACCTAGAGTCACGATGAGTGAGTCAGACTACGAGCGATATCCTATCCCCGATGGCTTCGCGCCCTACGAAGGAGACAACGATATGGAGAGGCGTTTCCACCAGAAATTCCTGCAGGAATGGAGTCGATGGGGCGAAAGAGATCTGCCACACGAGAAACAAGACTGGATCCAAATCGCCGGCCAGTTGAAGTTTTACGAGCCCACAGAGCGACTATCAAAGATCTACAACCACCCGATCGGAGTCCTCCGTGAGAGCACCGTTGAGAAGATGACATGGGGTCGTCTAACGGCTGCCAGGATCCTCTGGGGCACGGGGCCAATCGCGGATTCCGAGTTCATGAAAAGGGCCCAGAAGAAGTTCCCCCGGTCAAATATCTTCAAGATGAGATATAACGAGGATGGCCCAATCGTCCCCGGTCTGGAGAGGAGACGGTCTCGGCATCAAAACAGCGAGCTGAGTCGTCTAGACTATCAGCCCAACCCTTCCGACTCACAATCGTGGCGTGCTTCTGCCAGTCCAGCCAACACTTCGACTTCAGACCCTGCCGAGCACAACACAGCGCAAGTACCAGACGGAGCACCAGAGATGGCTGTCTCAGACAACATCGCCCAGCTCCAAAGCACCGTTCCTAGTGTTGCGTCACAGGGTGTCGCCTCTCCCTCCCCCGAGCCTTGCCATAGCCACTTCAGGATCGATACAGAAGTGCGAGACATCGATTCCACCAACCTTCCACAGCCCGAAGATGGGCAGGCCCAAGAGGAGATAAACGTACTACTAGCCAGTGATGAAAGCCAGGTGCTCCCGCATCAGGACTTTGACCTGAGCAGACAACTCGACGCCCTTCGCGAGAGAGTTGATGATACTGAGGACGAGGTCCACATCCTCAAGCCAAAGGTTCAAGGATTCGATAGGATTCTCCACGAGCATTTCCGGTCCCTCCGGCACAACAGCCAGGATGTCAGACACCGAATCAAGACACTCGAAAAGGAAAACCGATCTCTCAGGCAAGAAATGATCACGACCCTCAAGGAAAGCATACAGGTCCTCGCGCAGAGAGCCAATAGGCTTCAGGAGGAAGTCCAGGATCTTCGGCGCAAACAGGAACACCTTGCTGCTCAAGTCGACCGCGACCGCGTCACGGAGAGACAGCTCGGCAGTGTGCTGGAAATACTCGTCGGCCTTGTCCTCACTGGCGGCCACCTGACCCGCGAGCAACTTGCACTCGAGTTCTCGCGGCTTAGTCTCCCGCTTCCGCCAGGCTTCCATGATATTTGATGTGCGACTCAAGGTATGGGTACTTGGTGCTTTATTGCTTGTTGGTATGCCTTTGGCGGTGTTTGGGCTCTTTGCTTGATGATGCAAGCTTGGGGGGATGTCACAGGGGAAGTGACCGAATGGTATACATGGCTGTTGAGTGGATATCTAGATGGGAGGGCCTTCTTGCTTGTCTTTCTATACTTGCCATTGCACGAGATGTGTGACCTGTATAGCTTTGGCCTTCATCTAACAACGTGCAAGCATTCATAGCGAAGGCTTCCCGGCTAACGATACTCCACCAAGAGACATCGCAGATAGTTGTGCGTTGGACAGAAAATACAAACCCTCCTCACAATATCCAACAACGCCCCGGTGCCATGAGCGTCAGTGAGGCACAGCAAAACGCTGAATAGCTGCAGTGTGAAAAGTGTGATTATAGATTCAGAGGTTGAGAACTGAATAACTACTAACTAATATGCCTCTGCAAACACAAATCAGTGACAGTAAACTCAAGCATACATTCAGCAACCCTATATTCTCGAGCCTAGTCTGTGGTATCAGACTCAAGTGAGTGACATGTTCTACATATCGATGCAAAGAGGTAGGCTATAGTTATAGGCATAAAGTAAAATAAGAAGGCGTGTTCTTTTCTACCTAGACGAGATTCTTGTTCCTCAAAGACTCAGGTGTCTTTGTGTGACTACTGTCATTGCGTGTTTCTCGACGGAGGACTTGCCGTTACAACCCAGGAACAGAACAGTGAATAAGTGCATAATAGTGTACCAAGCGATGTAACTCAGAGCAACAATCTTGAGTCTGATTTAATCCATGGATACCTTGTGCTGGTTTATATACCGAGTATCATCATCCAACACAGAAGCCTACGTCGCTCTCAACGCCTCTACCGCCATTCAGAATACTCGCAGCACCTTTTATGACACCCACTTCAAACATTCGACCACCTGATTATTCGATTCTTTATCAAACATGACCAGCAGCGCTTCTCTCGCCGGGGACCTTACGGCTCCGCTGTCTCCCGTCGACGATGCTTCACCCCGAGACACTACAGTTGTCGTCCCCGGCGTGAACGAGTTTGCCAATCCTCGCTGTGCATGCTCTTGCCAGTGTATGCAGATAGTTCGACGCACCAACTGCATCTTTTGCGACTTTTGCATCGAAAACCATATTCAATGAGCGCTCGTCACCTTGACCTTTGATGAATCAATCAAGAAGAAAGTGGATAACTAGTTAGAAGGTTAAATCGAGAGAGCTTAACATGGCACTATTACGTGAATACATCTTGGCCAGGTGGATTTCCATGGACCAGAAATGCTCATGTCTGACGAGTACACACTCATGATCCAGATTCACACTCATACCCCGGCCAAAAGACACGAGGCGATTATTTCCGTTTTCATGCAACCGACGTCCAACTCCACACAGCCGTCGTCTCGATCTGTAGCACAATCTTTCTCTGGGGAACGTGCCAAGTCCGTCTCGACATCTCGGCCGGGGATGCTTCTGGCCTGGTGGCTGTGGTAGCGCGACGACTGGCATGTGCCGAGACCTCGAGACTCCAGGTCTGATATCATCCCTGGGGAAGAGACGACCCGGAAACCAAAGCCACAAAGGGTCGCGAACTCTTTGGTCAGCCATTCTCTGCTCGCTGAATTCTGTTAAAAGGGATGCCATAGCCTCGCCGCTCGCGCGTGGCATTGCGTCTGCGAAGCCGGACGTCTTTTACGTCCAAGAAGCCCTCTCCTTTCTCTTCGACTTCGCTCTGGGGGACCTGAAAGGGCCCCGCGGGTCTCGTGATTGACGCCTTTGCATGATACCAGATCAAGGCGGACTCGCCTGAGCTCGCCATGTCGATTGGAACGCCGGGGCCGACGGCGATTCTCGTGCGTACCACCGCCCTCTCCCCCCCGATAGTTTGCGCAACTCAAGTCTGAACCTCACTCCAGGCTTCACAATGGTGCCTCATAGTACTCGCTACCGCCGTCATCGCCGCTCGGCTCTACCTAAGGTTGAAGATTCAGCATCGGAGACTGCTCAGTAGCGATGTCATCATGTGCGCCGCGTGGGTCAGCGCCATCATCACAGCAATCTTTGGGCCCTTGTTCGCCAGCCTGGGCGCCCTGGATCCCGACGTGAGCACGAAATTCCGCGGTTACAAGGGAAAGGTTGAGGATCTCGAGTTGGTGCTCAAGGTAAGCAGACTTATCCGGGATGTTTTCTTTTCTACCATCAGAGCTACGTGTGTGTGTGTAAAGAGCTGGACTGACGAATTCCAAGCTGTTTTTCGCCTGCAATTTTCCCTTCTACACCACCTTCTACCTGTGCAAAGCCGCCCTCCTTGCGGTCTATTTGCAAGTCTTTCCGGAGTTCATGGTAAAACGTCGTATCTTCCTCTGGGCCACGATCGCCTTCGTCGCCGCCTCGTATGTGGTCACCATTGTCTTGCTGTTTGCTATATGCCTACCTATAGAGCGTAGCTGGTAAGTTCATGTCCTTCTTCTGCCATCGACAAACTTGGCAACACGCCTGACTGCTTCTCAGGGCCACGGATCCCTTGAAATCTTGTCCGGCCTCTTCTTATGCCATAACTTTTCAAGTTGGCTGGGGCCTGCACTTCTTGGGGGACATCTTAGGTGAGCTGCTGGGCTCAACATGGCCATCTGGTTTGTTGCTAACTTCAAAAGTATTTATCTTGCCATGGCTGATCGTGCCCGCATTAAACGTGAAGCGAGCTCTCAGACTCGGCATTTACTTTACATTTCTCGTCGGAACCATCAACATTGCCTTTTGCTTGGTTCGGTTCGTCACCATCCAAAAGGCCGGTGAGGATCACAAGATATCTCTAAGCACAATCGGTAGGGCATCTCTCTTTCCGGTTCCGAGTAACTTGGCTGACTGCTGCACCATGCATTGTAGTGCTTTGGAGCTCGCTTGACATGAATGTAGGTCTCGTCGTTGCCTGTCTACCATCTCTCCGGCCATACTTTGGATCACGAGCGAGTTCGGCAAGTCCAAGTAAAGAAAGTCATACAAGATCAACATCGGGGTATCCGTCCGAAGGGGGATCCGCAGTCCTCAAGATCCATAACCTTCGGTTCCCTCAAGACTTTGCCGAGTCATCACGGTCGACCGGCCCCCGTACGCAACGCGATCCGTCGCTCACGTATACTGGGACAACAGTGGATGTTTGGGACGACGGCAAAAGAAGTAACGCGAGCGACGTTGAGCTGCTTCATATGAGCCATCCAGAAGATGATAGGACCCTTCGTGGCAGCATAGTTTAATAGATAATAGACCTTGAACTTGATAATTCTGTCAAAATTATATTATCTAATCCAAATAATTTACTACCGTGAAGATAAAACTTCACACAATTCTATACGTGAAGCCTAAGTGACCAAAGTACACAGCGACTGCCCTAATGGAGACTCAGAGTCTGTCTCATGAGCCCCCGTAAACCATCGAATCACAGCGGTCCATCATTAACCCCTTTGGGCTATAACTAGCCAATACACGTTAGTATCAGTGCGGCCTGGCCCACGATCACCGATGGCACTAGCTCGATAACGGTAGCCGAGATGGGGGTTTCGATGCGCAGGAATGCAAGGCTAGGCCATGGGCAAGCCGTTATATCTTGGGGTGGCTGCAGAGCTCTAGACCACGGATAAGACGGCTTCTAGAGAAATCACAAGTAATTTCCGTTGTGCTGTAGTCTCTTAGGCCCTATTACAGCGTACCGTTAAGCGATGTCACGTTTTAGGTGTTATGGGAGTTTTGGTTTAGTTTTAGTTCTATTGAGATATGGATAGATGTACAGATTTAGGGTTAGATTATCGGGCACCTACGCTAGAGTAAATAGCACTCACTTTATGGCTGAACTCCATAGCCCTTCCGATCCCGCAGCTTACACTAAGATTACTATAAGACCTTCAGAGCGCATATAATTAACTCATTCTATTATGAAATCCCTATAAACCTCTATCGCTATCGCCAGTAATATTATTAAAGTTATCATTAAATTCGCCTGCCTCAATCTCTTATGCAAATTAATATAGTATTTCATCGATCTTAATATGAAGTGACTCACCTGGTGTATCTATTTCCGACTATTATAAGAATTTCCGTAAGGCCTCTATCTAATTAATTAAACCCTGTGATTTTTCCCGATTAGGAAGCTGCAATACTTCCTCTGGCGTTATATATTCCTATTGGCGTGAGATCGCGGCTTTAATAGCTTAGTTATATAACTAATGCAGCTGATAATAGCTGGACGAGAAAAGCTATATTTAGTATAGTTAAGTCTGGTCTCGGCGTCTAGCCTCAGTTGTGTGGGTATAGCCACAAAAAGTGAGTGCTATTTACTCCAGTGTAGGTGCCTGATAATCAGTCCCCAGATTTATATACACTGAGCTTGATCTTCTCGAGCTGCAGCTCACATAAATAGTAGCTAATGTACGGAGTACTGGTTAGGACTATATCGTATGGATTTTATATTCAAGCATGCAGTGTATTCTCTTCTTGTTTGAATACACTATTTAATATATATTGTGCAATAGGAAATTTAATCCACACTCCTAACCGACTCCGTCATACATAGATACACTTTATATAACTACTTGATATTCTTGATACAATAATAGATGTCTTTTTTTCTAGATCCTATCTAATGCCTATATTTTACAGATATTGGCAAGGCTTGGAGAAAAATCTTGGCTCCTGGTAGCAGGTCTGAAAGACAAGCTCATTCGTCTGAAACCCTAAAGAAAGAAGTGAAAGTCGCTGATATACCAGTCCATTATCCATAGGCTATTTTTCTTTGCCGTGCTCACAACCCCTCAGCAATCGCATCCACGGATTGATTAGACTAGCTAGCTAGAGCATAACATGCCACCGCAAGACAAGTTGCAGTACAGAAAATATCAAGATATTCACCGAGAATATCTCTGGGTATATGAACTATACAAACAACCTGACATTCACAAGACAACCTACTCAAGTTTCAACACAGCCGAGGTCGAGAGGTTGCTCACTTCCAACCGTCCCGTCTAGACCAAGTTAGTAGGTACCTAGGTACCCTAAACCTTCAGGCGCCACGAATTGTCCTTTTGGCGGCTTGGCGGTTGAAATAGGGGGCTTACTCTGTGATACGTACCAATTTCCTGGACGGGATGCTTCACCTGTGGTGGGTGGGTCTCGCCAGCTTGAAACATCGCGATTCCCATTGCGCTCCAGCTCAGCCTCGCCCTCTCGCTGTTCACTCAGAGACTGCCATGGTCACCAGAGAATGCGGCCGTCTCACGCAAACATCGGCTTCTGGCTGCTATGGTTCTGCGCCCTGGTCTGGTGCTACTTGAACAGCTACGACGACCCTTCCTCCGTCTTCTACGACCCCGATCGTGCCTTTGACAGGTCCTTTTCCGCCTTTCGCGAAGCCGAGGTCGACGATTATCTCCGACGCGACGTGTACCCAATCGCGCACCCGAAGGCCCCGAGAGAATCAGCGGGAAACGAGTTCTTGTGCATCGGGATCCCCAGCATCAACAGGACCACGTCTGCGTTTCTTGCGCATACCGTCGGCAGTCTTGTCGATACACTCTCGGCCGAGGAGCGCAACTCTATACACATCGTCGTTCTTCTCGCCGATAAAGACCCCACGAATCATTTTGCGTACGGCCAGGACTGGATGTTCGCCTTGGCTGACGATGTGGTCGTATACGAAAACAGCAATGTCAGCACTCGCACCGACGAGATGCGCTCGGCCCTCAACTACACCGTCCTTCCTCGTGACATCCGCGGCGTAGGTCGCAGCGATGAGCGAGTAGAGAACATGCGCCTGGACCACTCGGTTCTCTTCGAAATCTGTCGCAAGCGGAACCCGTCATACTTTGCCCTTGTCGAAGACGACGTGATCGCCTCTAGGGACTGGTTTCCCCGCTTCAAGAGTGGCGTCGCGAAGATCGAGAAGCAGGCCAAGGACTCCGGCACTGACTGGATGTACTTGCGTCTCTTTTACTCCGAGATATTCATGGGGTGGAATAACGAGGAGGTCTTTGACTATCTCAAGGTTGTCATTCTGGCCTACACGGCAACCATCGCCTGTTTGCTGCTCGCTCTGCGTTGCCGACGCCGTCGACACTCTGGTTCCTTCGCGACCAAGGACTTTGCCCAACTTGTTGCTCTTCTGCTCGGCCTCTGGATCCCAGCTTGCATCGGACTGGCTTTTATCACGGGTCGCATCACCCTGCATCGGCTTTTCACCCTCTCCCCCGGCGTTCGCGAGATGCCTCGGTACGGCTGCTGCGCCCAGGGACTCGTCTTTCCGGGTCGCCATCTTCAGAAACTCCAGGACTTTATTCGGGAACCGCCGTATCAGTTCCCGGGAGACATGATCATGGAAGATTACGCGCGGGATCAGGGATTGACTAAATGGGCGCTCGACCCGACCGTCATGCAGCATGTTGGACTCGTGGAGTCCTCCGACGGACCGAGAAGGGCTGAAGTCTGGAACTTTAGCTTTGAGAGGCTGAGGCCGAGTTGAGACGCGGTGAACCAGTATCACATATCTGTTGATGGACGAAACATACTTATTCTCGACTCTTTCCACGCCACACAGGCGTCGAGGTCGCCATCGGTCTGGCGGGTCGGAGACGACTCTCCTCCATAAGACCAGTTGACCCGCTATGCAGAGTGCAATCGATAACCATCAAGAGCAGCTATAATGCTGTGGCATGGCTGTCGCCATCCTCCGAGGCAAATGCAGCCGTCTATCACAGCTACCGAGGTTTATCGCCAGTTGGGCTCCTGTCGTGCGGCAGGCCAGCAAGCCGAGCTGTATAGTGTTATCATGACATGAACGGATGCACACTCATGTTTGAGTCAAGCTCCGGTCGTGTCGATCCAGATTGCTCAGATAGCAATGTCTATTTAGCCCCAACTGGTCCTGGCATCTCTTGCAGTACCTTAAACTATTTGGGCTCATGTATGGTTGGAAGATGTCAGCTCGATAGATAACAAAGAGTACCTGTGATGCTCGATGTAGGAACCATGCTATTGTGCGAGTCTGTGCATGGTATCCCTTTGAAGGTCTGACAAACTTTCAGAATTGTACCTGCACGCACGAGAATTTCGCATCTATAAAGTAGGCGAAGTTACTTACCAACTGATGGATACCTCTGTCTGTTCTTTCTGAATCGCATATCGAAGAGAAGAGTATCGAACCTACTTAGATGTTGAATTCTACTTCTTCCACGGATTGTGTCTTCCCAGGTCGTTTCTCACACCTTTCACCGTCAAAGGAGGGCGCTCAAAGAAACATTTTCCATCTTCTGTAAGCATTACGATTGCAATCCACTCACCTTCCACAGTCTGCTCAGGTTTGAGAGACTAAGAAAATCGCATCACGGACTGTACTGCAGCTAGACCCAATAACTAGAGTCGAGTAATTGGGGTTATTTGTCGATTTGGTTCCTCGTTTGATGTATTTTGGCCGCGATGACTTCGGTGGAAACAAGGACAAGACAGAATGCTATCATGATTACCAAGTGGCAAGATAGGTTGATTGGCCTACAAAAGGCTTAGAAGGGTAATGGCCGTACATATTGAAAGTTCATGATCATATCGACGTAAGGGAATGAATGATATGATCGCTGTTGGTGATGGAAAAGGCAGCCGCCAGGCTTATCAAGTGGCCGATACATTAACGGTAACAAGACTCGACGTGGCGACCCCAGGTTCGACAGTCCCGCAAGTCTTTGCCTAGACTGTGAAACCTGATCACCCCATGATGCCATCTCGAAACTGGTGCGCTGATCTTGATATGTGTTTGGTGTGGCGAGCAGCCAACGAGCGGCCGCTCGTTGACAAACAGGTTTCCCTGAGACTTGGGAGAGCCTCAGCTCCACCAACTCAATCTCCGGGAATTAGGTAAAGATAATGCTTATTCAACGGGTCCTGCCCCAGGTACTCCGTATCGGACTGAGCAATTGCCCAAATTGGGGGTTGGGTGGTGTGGTGGTGGCCCACGTAAGAGAGGGATAACCGAGGGCATGGAGCTGGGTATCCCTGGAGAGAGGGCAGCCGAATGTCACCATGCGAGTTTTGTGATACTTACTCCGTAGGTCCAGTGGTGATTGAGATATAGTTGGTAGTCAGTCAGTCAGACAGGACGGGTATGCTCGTCTGCAGGCATTCGAAAGAGGCATGCCGCTCTTGAGATAGCAAGCGAGACAGGTCCAACACTTTGTAGGGTTGTGATAGCGCAACTGCTTAGCCTAACCCAGACTTTCACTCTGCCGTAAGCAGAGGCGATCTAGACCTGCCTGTTCGGTGCTCCCCTGGGTTCCTCTGCAATCGCCAAGCACACAGCCTGTGGAGAATCCGAGCCAGCGATGGCAAGTAGGTAGAGGGATTGGCAATACATACACCTACATGGTGCTGCCGGACTCCGAACACCTGCCACTTTCCGTGCTGATCCTGTAGCGACTTCTACCGAGCTAAGAACAGGCGGCGTCCGGGGCTTGCGTTAAGCGACTCCATGGCGCGTCTGCGGCTCTGCGGTTGCGCCGCGTTGCCGCGAGCCAAGGCCTCTGGACTTATCAAAGACTGACCAGGGATCGGTGACGATATCGTGGGTGAATCTTGCGAGATTCAGCAAAAAGGCCAATCGCAAATCTGGGGAACAGTTTCTATTACCTACTGCCACGCGAGATGCAATCCACCGAGCAGTCGAGTGCGCCGTGAGGCGATCCACAAAGGGGATACGGTACCCAAGCAGTGGATCGACCTCTGTTTGTCGTGCTATATTAACTCCAGCCCCGCTCGGAGACGGAGGACAAGGGGGTTAGTTGCAGCGTGCGCACTAGACAAAGGGTCCTTTGGCAGGGGACGGCTAGTAGTAGGGTTACATGAATGTTCAAAAAGTGCCATGATGGGGAATGACAAGCCAATGTCTTGGCTTCAAAAGTTCGTGGGTCCCTGGCAAGCGAGTCCAAAAGTTCCATCTTTTCAGAGTCTGGGCGTCACGCGCGCGTAAGGGCTCGGGCTAGACGCGCCTTGGGAGCGAGGGAAGTGAGATAGCAGATATCCCGTAACTTATAATGTAAGATTTATCTTCGGATACGCATGTGAGTTTGATCTGGGGCATGTGAGAAAGGCTTCAATCGGTTCACGTCGGTTCATCCCCCGCGTCCCAAGACGAGGCACGCGACAATGGCCGTTGGACTGAACTTTGGGACTTGTCCACGTTCAAAAGAGGCAGTTGGCGAAGGAGAAAAGATGTTAACTAGGCCCAGAGTCGAAAAAGGACACGACGGGGAGTTTGGGAGTTTCAAGTTAGCCCATGTTTGAGCCGGTGATTATGGTTACGCCTTATGGTTATTAGGTGGAGACTCAGTAGATTGGGGCTCTAATCAGTCAGTCAGTCCTAAAAGATGTAACCATCCAAAGATAACCAACAGATAATATCTTCACATTGTTACATACTCCGTACATGCATGCAATCTGATCGGAGAAGACGAGAGGCGATACTCACTGGCACTGTCGATCCCTTTGCCTTATCTCTTCGATAACCCTTCCAATCTTCCACGACGAGATTCTAGAGCCATCGCTAATGCCGTTGTCAGCATCGAAATGCTGAGTTGATTCAACTCCGTCCAATCGAAGACGCCGCTATTCCCGGCCGATGCCCATCTATCTGGCCTATGCCTGTTTAGGAAGGTTACCGTTACATGAGGGATGAAGGATGAAGGGGGGGTGCGAAAGGCACGGGCCAAGACGTGCTTGGCATGGTCAGCAAGTCAGGCTATTCGGGTGGTTTGAGCTGTAACTTATTATTTCCGTTGGAGGAGCTGGACGGACGGAGGTGAGGGCATCGAGACCGTGAGTTAGATGAGCAGGTGGGTTTAAAGCGATGGTGCAATATTCTAGAACGACTTGTAGAATCTATCGCATGGGCAAAACAACTCCAAGCGACCGTACTCCATGCTTCCTGGCTACCTGGTACTTACTGTATGTAGGACATGGTAAGCGTCGTCCAGGTCAGATCGCCCAATAATCGCCATGGCTTTCTTTGACACTTGAAGCCACTGTCATCGCCAAGAGCGGATGTTGGAATAACCGTCGCTGTCATGATGCTCTTTTCCAGAAAGATTTGCCATTTGCCTCTCAGCTGCGATCACGCAAACATTCATCCATCGGCGAATCAAGACCAGCCCCTTGTACTCCGTAGGAGACATGAGGTACATGGTTGGCCGCGCCACAATCCCGGAGACGATCATCGTGCAAGCCACCCATCATCTCTAGACTTTTACACCAATCAAGGCTCATCGAGCCACACTTCCTCGGAGCCGAGGTAGCCTTTTTAGAGCGCCGCACTTGAGCGTCGGCAGATCATACGCCACGCCATCATCTTCTTCGCTTTGGAGTGAGGGAGGTCGCGACAGTCAGAAACAACGAGTATCTCTCATCAACAAACACCGTCAAAGTGGTTGCAGAACGAGGCTGGAGAGGGCTATCAGCTGGGGAGCAGCACCCTGTGGGCCAAGATCCCTGGCTCAGACCACGTCTCTGGGATATGTAGAGCATACGCGCCCGTCGTCCGTCCGCCTTTCGAGAAGCTAGACACACCCAAGCTGGCCTCCCTCCCTCATGTAGCGCCTTGTCTTCCCGCGCGCTGCACCCGCATCCCGATCGACATGGCGCCCTCACCTTCCATGTTGGGTCTACAGCAAGTGACCCTTGTCAAACCCTCCAAGTAGGCCCGAAATCTCTCCTGCCCGTTACCGTCTGCTTCCGTCTCCACCTCCGGCCTCTTGCCCCGCATCAGGGAACACCCCCGGCCGACAGTACCTTTTTACGGAGTGCATTTTGCCCGTTGCTTGGCGTTGGGAGGGACGAGGACTTTTGTACGCTGCTATCATCTAAACTAACTTAGTTGGATGCTGGTTGGGCCCCAGGGCGTCGTAGCGTTGCCGATAAGGTCATCCCTGGTTCCCATCTCCGTCCGGGGTGTTGCTGCTATGGCCACTGGGGTCCTTGAATGGTTGCGTGCGATATCAAACCGTTGGTTTCTTCAGCCGGTGGCAACGTGCCAAGCGATACCGACTCCTTCAACTGATATATAACCACCTCGTCCATCCTCTCCCTCTCGTCTGTTTCCGTTCAGGGCATCCTCGACGTCTCGTCTACTCCCCAATCTTATACCCAGCCCCTTGCGGCCCCCTCTTACAAGACCTCGTGACTCTTGTTACAGCTGTCTCTTCCAAGATGACGACCGCTGCCAACCTAGACACCGACGCCATCGCCCGCTCCGGGCTCGTCGACCCCGAGGCCCGTGGGATCCCCCAGGTTCCTGCAAAGGGCTCCATCGACGTGGTCAACCGCGATGTTCGCTCCGTCGGCGACGATGAGTCCAATGCCAGCGACGAGCTGCCTACCGAGGAGGAGCTGCACACTCTTCGTCGCGTCTCGGGCAAGATCAAGTGGAGCATGTACACCATCGCCTTTGTCGAGCTCTGCGAACGTTTCAGCTACTACGGTTCTTCGGTCTTGTACACCAACTTTGTCACCCAGCCGCTGCCTGACGGTTCCACCACCGGTTCTGCTCCTGAGAAGGATGGCCAGGCTGGTGCGCTTGGTATGGGAACTGCCGCTGGCCAGGGTATCTCGCTCTTCAACATGTTCTTTGCCTACTTCATGCCTCTTGTTGGGTAAGTCGTCCTCCATGGTCAATGATTTGGTACTTTACTGACAGTCCTCAGTGCTTGGGTTGCTGATGCCCGCCTGGGTCGTTTCTGGACTCTTCACATTGCCATCGGTATCTCCACCATCGCCCATACCATCCTCGTCGCTGCTGCATCTCCCGGTGTCATCGTGAAGCCCGACCCGGCCTTTGGCGCCTTCATCGTCGGTCTCATCACTCTCTGTGTCGGTACTGGTTTCTTCAAGGCCAACGTCTCGCCCCTGCTCGCCGAGCAGAACGATGATACCCGAATGAGAGTCGAGGTCCGTGATGGCGAGCGTGTCATCGTCGATCCTGCCGTCACCAACACCCGAATCTTCCTCTACTTCTACTTCGCCATCAACATCGGCTCTATGGCCGGGCAGATCAGCATGGTCTACGTCGAGAAGTACCACTCCTTCTGGCTGGCTTTCTTCATCCCCACCATTCTCTTCCTCGCTGCCCCCATCGTTCTGGCCATCAACAAGAAGAACTACAAGCTCTCGCCGCCTACTGGCTCCGTCTTGTCCAAGTTCTTGCGCATGTTCTTCTTCGTCCAGAAGCGATCCAAGATCTTCAGGCCGAACTGGGACCTTGCCAAGCCCTCCAACGTCCCCGTGGACCAGCGACCCGCCTGGATGACCTACGATGACGCCTGGGTTGATGAGGTCCGCCGTGGTCTCATGGCCTGCAAGGTCTTCATCTACCTTCCCATCTTCCATCTCGCCTACAACCAGATGACCGGCAACCTCACCACCCAGGCCTCCACCATGGAGCTGCACGGAATCCCCAACGATATTCTCCAGAACATGAACCCCATCTCAATTGTCATCATGATTCCCTTCATTGACCACCTCCTGTACCCTGGTCTCCGAAAGATGGGAATCTCCTTTACGCCCATCAAGCGTATGACAGCTGGTTTCGCCTTCTCCGCTGTTGCCATGATCGCATCTGCCATGTAAGTTGAGAACACTTGGTGCTATTTCAAATACGCGAAACTAACAGCTACATAGTATGCAATACTACATCTACGAGAAGAACCCTTGTGGATGGTATGCCAACGGCGACGACTGCGAGTCCTCCCCGATCAACGTCTGGGCCCAGATCTGCCCCTATGTCCTGATCGGTCTGGCCGAGATCTTTGTCAACGTCACCTCGTACGAGTACGCCTACTCCAAGGCCCCCGAGAACATGAAGTCCCTCGTCATGAGTGTGAACCTGTTCACGAGTGCGTTCGCCGCCGCCATCGGCCAGGCCTTCACCCCCATCTCCAAGGATCCCTTCCTCATCTGGAACTACATGACTGTTGCCATCATCGCCGTCGTCGGTGGAATCGGCTTCTGGTTTACCTTCAGACACCTCGACGCCGAGGAGGATCACTGGAACATGCTCAAGGCTTCCGAGTTCAAGGGTAGCTACCAGCCCACGGCTATGGAGAACAAGGTGGCCGACCATGAGCACGAGAACGAGCAGGTCAACGCTCCCCGTGACATTGAGAAGGCTTAATTGCCCGGAGGCTCGGAAAATTGTCTTAAGATACCACTAGTCTAATGATTCAAGATTGCTCAGTCAATAGCGAAGCAATGAATATGACCTAATGTTTACTTCCACTCAACGGCTGCAATTAGGTGACACGACCTTGAACTAGACTCTACGCTGACAGTGGAGGCTTAAGCCTGATTGTTACTGATGTCCCGTAGACTTTCAGTCTGATGATATTTCTTGTTGTGGTTCGCTCATGGAGGACTGATATATATCCACCTCGGCTTGATTTAGGCCTACACTGCAACCTTTGTTGACGATGTGATGCTAAAAAGAGATGAGGATGAATAGGGTAACTGAGCGACTGTATCTGTTAGGATGTAACTTGTAGCCCAGACTAATATACGTGACGCACTATGATCAGATCCGTACACCATGCCATGGATCTCTCCATATGCTGTATAGCCAGTCTTTCGTCGACTCCGAAGGTGGAAGAAAAGTTCCCAGGCGTGCCTATCACCGTAAAACAAAAAGTGCCTTGCGCAATCCGTCAACTCAGTGATGCCCAAGAATCGAGTTGCGTAGGAGTTTGCACCTATCGAGGCTTATAAGAAGGTAGGCTTATAAGAAGGTATTCAACGAAGACTGGCCTTGATTACCCAAGTCACCAGAGAGATCCCGGCCTTCTTGTTAGGTACATGCATGGATGCTTTATATCCCACTAACAGATAGACACTTCTCAAACTATTGGCTAAGAAGCGTTATGGAGCGGTGTGTTTTCTTCTGAGCCGGGCTCGTCAACTCTGACATTGTTTTTGACAAGGACCTCGGTAGGGTACACATAGGGCACTCCACCTGAGTGTTTATAACATCCGTTGGTTGGACATCTCGAAGAACCTGTCTTCTAATGCCCTGGTTCATTGGTGCCTTACTATCCTTGGTGAACGATCTCGAATAATGGCGGACTTGAGATTGGACAACGATGCATTCAACATCAAATGATATATATGAGGTTTTCCATTTGTGAGCACCCTCAGTTCGGCCCCTAGAGTAATACATAAAAGTCAATCTCTTTCTCTCCAGTCAGAGTTACTGTAAAGACCAGACTGTAGCTCCGGCAGCATGCCCTTTGAAACTATCAAATATAGAAAAACAGTGAAAATGCTCCGCAGTAACCACAACACTCACGCGCTAGCACGCAGTATAATCTCATCAGTCTCCATCTTCTCTGGCCCAATGTCATCTATATCCAGAGTACCGCCAAAACTAGCACGAGTCGGCGCGCCAGTCGCCGCCTCTTCCTTGATATCAAGGAGCACCAGGCACCGCCTCCCCAGCACACCAGGCTTCATGTTGACACGGTACAAGGGAAGAAGCCAAGCATCCGAGAGTATCTCGTCCTGGTGATACGAGACCTTGTTGGCACAGACTATCTTCAAGCCGTCCTTGTCCTGTCGATAATGGCGGAACCAAGCTTTGCCTTGGTTGGACGCGCGATAGAGGCCAAGTCGCCTGTCTCGGCCGCCTTTTATGCGAACGTCGTGGTTGTAGCTGAGACTGAAAGAGGCTAGGTCTTCGGAGTCTTCAGGTGCAGGCTTTTGTTCTACGCAAAACAGATGAACGGGCAAAAGGATCCCATCGGCCATGTCAGTCCATACAAAGTTCCGCTCTGAGGTATCTGGCCCATCGGCCTCTTGGATGCGAAGCTCGGGAAGAGGAAGCGCGAGCATGTTCCATGAATACTTATCAAAGAGGGCAACCAGGAGCCTTCTTTTGACCTCGGCCATGGACACGTTTTCATCATAGGTAACGTCTATGCCATCAACTCCCAGGGCCCCAACCAAGGCCCAGCATGAGTCTTTTATGTTGCCAAACCTCCGGCCCTGCTTGCCAGCGAGGATATCAAGGGGGCTATCCCTCCAGTAAGATACGAAACCAGACCGCACAAGAACCTGCAGAGTCTGGCGTAGCCATAGTTCCGGTAGCTGAGAGAACAGACGACAACCCGGAGAACTCGGGCCGCCGATGTCGGGCTCGTGTCCTTGCGATCGGATAAAGTATGCGGCGCCGACCTCCCAGGCCAGCCTCGTGATGGGAACTGTGAGGTCGCTGACGGTTGCATGGTCACTTAGCCAGAAGTCTGGGCCAGTGAGTCTGTTCCCGTTGCCGTCGATGAGGTCTGTCTCGTGAAGCAGCACGCCCTCTTGCAAAGTCCAGCCTGAACGGGTCCAATACTCTTCTGTGTGGGCGTCGTGGATCAAAGACTTGACTCGCTCAGCATGCTTTTGTGCCTCTTCAGGCTTTATGCCCTCGTCCTCTAGGGGCTGCAAATAGAGCAGCTCCTTCAAGGCTGATTCTTCTGTCCATGAAGTGGAATGTAGCCAGACTATGCTTTTGCGGGCTCCGCCATAAATGTGCCTATGAATAGAGAGTAAGAATAAGAATGGTACTTGAAGACGATATAGAACTCACATTTGTTTCGCAATCTCCTGCCCCTGGACTGCTTCAAGCTCAGGACCCAACGCTCTCATTCCCTGTCCTCGCTGGGGAACGCACATCCAGTCCCACCAGATGTAACGCGTCCCTATCCTTTTCATGGCATCTCTTGCTTTAGCGAGCGGCCATTTTGTCACGCCGGGTACGTCCCATAGGAGACCACGAGGGGTGTCAGAGGCGGGCTTGCCGGCGTCTACTATGTAGCCCCAAGTGTAGGAGACAACACCATATCCTTCACTTTCAAGCGTATCTTGTGGAATATCTGCATAAGGTACGGTCTCCCATTCTTCGAGATCCAGAAGCCATCGAGGGCTTGTGGGGTCATTGGGCGGTAAAGGGCAAGACATGGCAGCGAAGAGGTTTGATATCTTTTAGGTCTGTTGACTGGTTTGATATAAGTACCATACAGCTGGAATCCCCGTAGAATCTTTGTCGAGCAGATATAGGCCCAATTAGTCGGTTCCTTGATGTGAAGTTTCTCGTAAGGCTGGGATATAGTGGCATCCTCTAGTTACGACATCAAGATCCAGAGGCAGCCCACCGCTCATCAGCTCCCTCCCTGCCCAGCTGAGCCGCGAAAGGCCCCAAGATCGACAAGTAGGATAACAATCGTTTCTTCACGCTCTCAGATTTGCCAACAGCGTGTTGGGATTTGCAGGGTCTTTGGTCTAATTGGCCGTCGTTGCCCATGTGTGTGATGGCATCGCAGTCAAACCGTGGATCACTTACGTATTGATCAGCACGCCTACACCCGAGGATATTTTGTTCCATTGGCCAAGGAGGTTTCCACTGCGCACACGGAAGCAATACATATGTATGATAGTTTTCAGCTTATCCACTAACTTGAGCCATTCTTTTACCTTTTCAGTCGACGCCTTGACTTACATTTTAACCGTAGAGGACTAGAGACACAGTGGAACTCTTTAATAATACCGGTACATCACATCCGTATCGATCCACTTACCCAAGTTATATAGATCCTGGCTCTCCTTGCCGCCTCGGGTACAAAAGGATCGGCGGTGAGAATGGGTCAAAGGCCAAGTCAGCTACGTGATCGGCGGGCGATAATGGCTACCAGTTAGCCAGTTCAAACCCCACGGGCCAGAACAACAAGGAATGGCCCGTCCCGATGGATATTGTTTCAGCTCTAGAGCCCTCGGCTCCAGATTCAGCTCTTGGGTTACGTGCAGATCATTCCTCTTCTGACGCTGATCTTGAAATACTGCAAGGTAAGAGATCAGCTTACAACACACAACTACATGGGTCACCGAGTTGGTATAGTACCTCGGAGAAATACTGCTCAAGATTTGCCCAGAAGCTCCCTAGATGAATAGGCTTTAATTTACACTTGAAACGAAAAAAAGATGTCGCATTTCACACTTCACCCGAGGCAGCAGAGCGAAATATCTCAATCTATAACATCTAAGTAATTTCTAAGATTTCCATAAAGTCTAGTCTATCTACCACTTTGCTCGACTCAGGTCAAACAAAGTCTTCATTCATCTTATCTATGAAAACATATAGTCTAACCTAGTCTATGAAGGCATAATGCCGAGATCCCCAGGTCTAAAATCATCATTATGAATGTTCTGTATCAAAACGAGTATGTTGGTAACATTGGGCTTCTGCGCCGGCTTCTTACCGTCCCCGTATTTCTTCTTACCCGCGTCTACTGCCTGGGCGATGGAAGTAATGAAACCCTTGGCATTTGCCTCTCGATGCAACATATCCTCGCTAAAGACGTCTCCGATGCTGAGCACGCCTCCAACGACGTCGGCAACGCTGACACTGAGGACGCCCTTGAGGATCTGCAGCGTGCCACCAAAGATATCCAGAAGTACCTGCCACCCTTGGGTCTTGACCAGGTCTTTCAGGACCACCCCCGAGATGTAGTCAAAGTCTTCCGAGTGAGAAAAGTAGCGGGGATCGCCGTAGTGTTCGCCTCGGAGGTAGATACATGTCGTTCCCTCGGCGCCCCACGTGTAGCGGTAGGGCCATGGACGCTGTCCGTTCGTCTTGGCCAACGCGTGCTCGAAGTGCTTGGGGCCGACCTTGTTGTACGGATCGCCAGTAACGAACTGGTTGTACAGGTCCGGCGAGTTTGACTGTGTCCCGTACAGCTGCTTCGGGAAGAGCGTCAGGGGGTAGTCGAGGATATTTGCGGGACCGTCCTCGCTGTACCACTTCTCGTAGCCGGCGTACTTCTTGGTCCGCGCGGCATAGCCCGGCAGTAGACGGTTGGTGGTCCGCAAAGCGATGAAGTGGTTGGTGTTGTTGGTTCCGGTCTTGGTGAAGAGACCTACCCAGTGGATGGCCCCGTAGTTCCCATGCGTCCGCACAGAGATGGCCGGGTTATCCATCTTGGGTGTCCGGACGGCGACGAAGCGGTCGAACGAGTTGCCAAACTTCCAGGACAAGTCGAACCGTTTCCCGTGCGAGTTCCAGACCTGTTGCTTGTCCTCGTCCTTGTCTGTGATCTTGTTCCAGTTCGGCCTCGAGGTCACGAAGATGGGCTTCTCTCCTCCAATGGCGATCTCCAGCTCTGAACGGTTGAGGTGGACGTAGAAGAGCCAGTAGTCCTCCTTTTCATAGTCAAATACCTCGGACGTATCTTCATCTGGGCGCTTGATGTGCGATACCCAGTCGGTGCTGGTATCTTCTACTTTTAGGGTTTTGTTGTAGAGAGGTATGTCGGTGCCGTTTTTTGTCTGCAGCTCGACGTTCATGATAAAGTCGACCGGGTAAGACACGCCCGTGTGCTTGGCGGATGCTGCTGAGATGGCTGATTCAAGACTAGCCATGGTGGAGGCGAAAGGACTGAAACGTCTGGATATAGAGAAAGATAGAAGTGATCGAGATAGGGAAAGGGGGAGAATGCTGAGCGTTTCTGGCCTTGAGACGCACAAGGTCCCTGCTTTATAGAGAATAGAACTGGGAAGCGCCTACAAGAGATTATGGACCTATACCACGATTTCCCGGAGGAAAGCACCGTCGATCGAGATAATATATGACTTAATATTCTTCAAAAGTAACGATACTCCGTAATGTCGGGAATCACCATGTAGAAGGGATCGGCGGAAAGGGTTCCACTAGATCTCAAATCAGTTAGAATATCGTCACCATGGCAGCTGAAAGATGCACATCACTGCAGTAGCAGGAAAGCGTATTCAGCTCGCATTGTTTGCTTTTGGTCAAAGGATGAGTTGACGTGTCAAGCAACGATCCATAGGCCAGGATCCGATATATCACAAGCGCTGACGCAAGCCGTGGCGGCTATACTAGGCATATCACAGCTAGACATCACAAATATACATTCATAAGTTGACTATTCACTAGTTAGTTAGTTAGAGAAGGCTCGTGCGTATTAGCTGGGCATCATGTCTTGATGGTCAAAGGAAGAAAATGTACCTATGGAAGACGTAGTACCCGTTTAGACAACCCACAGTCATAATGGAAGAGATCATCTGTGGTTAGAAGAACCCAACAAGACATAACCTTAGCCATGACCACAGTATCTTTCTCTAAATGGTTTAATAGTTCCATCTGGCTCTTTTTGTACTTAACAACATATGGGTACGTACCATTAATCACTTCTAGCCAATCGGCGTAGGCTACCGACTTATCCCACTTAACGTTAGTCACTATGTAGCATAATGTTCCTATGCCCTCAGTGCAATCTCCATCATTCATCCATCTACATACATTCTGCCTCACCCGACGTGCTGAACAAGCATAGTCAGTGCTTCCCAGGTCCACCAACTCTTCATAGAACCTGAGTACGTGCAAACAAACATGTACAAGCCAGCCCCGCGCCGTCCCAAGAAGACGAGTATCATCCGCACTCGGACTGGCTGCACAACTTGCCGAGAACGCAAGAAAAAGGTCTGTTCTTACTGTCGATGTCTTGAAAGCTGAAGAGAAGCTGAGGCCTTGTAGTGCGATGAAGGCAAACCTGCCTGCAGCACATGCGTGCGACTAGGGAAGCGCTGTGAGAAGTACAAAACGGGCCTCAACTTTCGCAATGTGTCGTTTGTTGCAACGAGGAACACAAGACCCCAGGTTACGGACTCTGGAGCTTCCTCGTCTTTGGATGACGCCCATTCGACTCATTTATCCTCCGGGCCTCCCGAGTCGACTATTGTTGATGATATGACGCTGTCCAACTACGGGCGTGAAGTGGCTGAAGAAGATCCAGCCTTGAGCACGGCCAGCAACTTGATTCCAGAACATGCCTCGGAGAGACTCACTAAGCTCAGTTCTCTTGCGCCCCGCGAGGTCCCCCGTCAGCCAAGCCTGTTCGCGATGCCCAGCCAAACGTTGGCGTACACGGAGTTCTGGGACTCACAATGTCTCCCCGCGCTGCATCCCATCTTCAAGCAGTTCCCAGCCCTCGGGTATCTGCCCGGCGTCATCACAGATACGATGCTGGCCTTGTCTGCCGGACGAATGAGCCGATTACTGCCCCAGCGGAAATCATCGGAAGTGCTGAGCGCCCCAGGACTATCCTTCAGACCAGACACGAGCCACAAGACAAGCAGCCAGAGGTACTACTGCTCTGCGCTAAGCGGTATATCCGACTGGGTCCAGCAAAGAAATCCATCGGATCCTGTCCTCACACTGGCCGTCCTCGTCCTCTTTTGCCACTGGGAATCGTCAATGGGCAGCTTTGGAGACTTTGCCATCCACTCGGGCGCCGCAACAAGACTTATCCAGAGCCAGGAGAGTCTGCTCATCCAACACGGTCTCATGGGGTACGGACTTGTCGCTGCTTGGCTTCGTGCTCAGATGAACAACTGGTGGCGACGCATGCATTTCAGCACCCCAGACTTTCAGCGGAAACAAGCTCCGGTGTGTGTTGATCCTAGTATTGAGGCCGTTTTGGACTTGGCTGGTGACTCAAAGTCATCAGTCTTGGTGATTCTGTGCGAGTCACTTCGAATCTATTCATCTGCTGTCGTGGACTTCTGGGACTCGTCTGGGCGCTCACACTCCCTGGCAGATAAGAGCCCAGGACCCTCGGACAGATCACAGACATTCGCCGATCTCTCTATTGACTATAACGGCTGTTTAGTCCCCTACGTATCGCTGATGAGAATACAGCGCAAGAAGCTGAGTCAGTGGCACACCAGAGTGTCGCTGTCTGAGCTCCCTATCACATCCTTCCACTCAGCAGCAAGTGCCGTGGTACGCGAGGGCACCACCCTCACAGTCGAACCATTGCGATTCCAGTCTCACGATGCAGCCATGAACTATGCGTACTACATCACGGCACGAGTCATTCAGAGTGCAGGCCTCGTGCACAATCAAGAGAGCAGCAGCTCGACACACGACGATGCAGAGCAGTGGACGTTCCTCCTCCTCCGCACAGCCGCCGGCATCGACTGGGCCGAGTGCGTCCGTCTCAACACGTACGCTATCGGATTCTCGGGCTTGCTTCTCGTCTGCGCCGTCCACTCGCCCAGCCTGGCCGTGGGGCTTTGGATCCAGGACTGGCTGGAGGAGCGGCAGAGGACGAGCTACTTGGAGGAGGGCAGCTTCCCGGTGATGCAGATACTCCAGGTCTTGCGGGCTACTAACCGTGAGAGGGCCAGTGGGCGCCATGTGTCTGCCGTCTTTCAGACGGTGGATGATGGTGGTGGCGAGGGCAAGTTTCACTCGTATCATAGCCAGACGCTCACGGCCGTTGTGGTATATGGGATAGAGGGCGCCACTGGGGGGTTGCTTCGTTATAGTCTCCCTGTCTAAAGGGACTCAAAAGCAAATGATATATTGATTCTGGCACGTCTACACGATGAAAGCCTGTCATGAATCCTTCTTTGTTCGGTCTGCAGATCTGGCTGCTTATTGTGACCGCTCGAGCAAGGCCACTTTGCTTGCTTCTAATATACAACACAAATAACAGTCCTCTCACTTGAAAATACCTTGTGTTGCCTGGTCGCTTCGACTAACTAGACTAACTAAAAGACTTGATTTTCCTCGTCGCTCTCGTGCACCACGTTGGGTATAGCGTATCACTTGATGTGTGGGGACTGGTGTGAATAATAACGCTCCCAGGAGACTCCATGACATCTTGGAGATAACGGGGTTGTTAGAGAAACCCATAAATATCTCGCTCTCTCTCTTGTTTTCACTCTTTTCTTAACGTACCCAAGCATACTGCCTCCAGAACAACTGCGGTTCCCTCGCCCAACAAAGCGTACGTGCCAACTAACAACCCTTCATGATGGCTCTCCCGCAAAGACATGCTCCCCCGTTGGACGAGCTAAGAAACTTCTACGTCGGAAGAGACATCCACGAGGTTCCCAAGCCGGCGGTGATTCTCGACGTAGCGAGAGTGCGCCGTCACTGCCAATCCATGCTTGACGCCTCGAGAGCACTTGGTGTTGGATTCCGTGCACACATCAAGACACACAAGGTCAGTGATCAGCGTATCTGCTCAAAGAAGCAGATCTGTAGATCCGTTATACTTGGACCCTCTTGATTCTCAAATAGTCGCTAAATATAGCTGTCAGACAATCGAGGCTACCCGCCTTCAAGTTGGCGATGGCAGTGGAGATATCAAGCTTGTTGTATCAACCCTTGCAGAGATCGATCACGTCCTCCCCCTCCTCAAAGAGTACCGCGACGCAGGTCGACATCTTGATGTTTTATACGGTATCCCCCTGCCGCCCTCTCAGATCCCACGTCTCGCGGCTCTTGGGTCTGAGCTAGGAAGAGGAAGCATCTCCATACTCATCGACCATCCCTCGCAGCTCGAATCTGTGCAAAGCTTCTCTCGCCATGCAGGGTTTCCAGCTAGGGTCTATCTCAAGGTCGACACAGGATATCACCGTGCTGGTCTTCCGCCATCGTCTTTGAATAAGAATGGCCTCATCGAGAGCCTCGCCCAGCTTGAAGCTGAAGGCCAGGCTGTGATAATCGGGCTTTACTCCCACAGCAGTCTCAGCTACAAAGACACGACGCCTGAAAAAGCCATGGCGAACTTGGAGGGAGAGATACAGGGCTGTCTGAAGGCATTGCGTGCCCATTCTGATCTGCTCCCAAAGGACAAACAGATCACTATCAGCGTCGGAGCTTCTCCTCAGGTCACGGCCGTGGAGAACCTGACGAAGCCGCAAGGCGGCCTCTCAAGTGCTGCTAAGTCTCTACGCAGCTCAATCGAAGCAGTTGCAAATCATAAACCTGGTGGGCTTCAGACTCAGCTTGAGCTACATGCGGGAGTATACTCGATTCTCGACATGCAACAAGCCTCGACCCATTCGAGAACCTCTCTCGGCTCATACGAAGACGAGATCGCCATCTCGATTATTGCCGAAGTCTGCAGCGTCTACAACAATAATGAGAGGGCTCAGCCAGAGGCGCTGGTTGCCGTCGGGACACTCGGCCTGGGGAGGGAGCCGTGTCCTTCGTATCCAGGCTGGGGAGTCATCAGTCGAGCTTCTCTCAAGGACAGGCCGGAGCCAAACATGCGACTGATTATCGACAGGATCAGTCAAGAGCATTCAGTTATCGCCTGGGAGCATAAGGACGCTGAAAAGACGGCCGACTTACCCCCAGTTCCTCTCCAAGTTGGGGACAGCGTCCTCATCTTTCCTAACCACGCTTGTATCGCGGGGGCCTTGTACGGATGGTATCTGGTCGTTGACTCTTCCGACATCGAGAATCCAACCAAGATCGTCGATGTCTGGGTCAGAGCCAGCGGGTGGTAGGAGGAGTCAAGTGTTCAATATATGGCGGGACTGAATTCTTAAAGCTAGAGGATGAAGCCCATGATTTCAAAACCTCTTGTTTCACTGTACTTGCTATATTTCGCCGAGCTTGACCATACAATGAAAGTCCACTTTCTACTATCTCGTATGTCTCAGCCCAGATTATGCCTCTGTCTTTCTACAAGTGAGCAATCATTACAATGATAGGAACAGAAAATCCAACCAGAGTTGCCATAGCCGTCGACCCAGCCGAATCCTTGTTACCTTTATCACCAGCAGTGCCATCCCGCAACAATCCTGCAGACCACTCCGTGTTATTCCATTCCTCAAAGCCGAGACCAGGGTCCAGCCTCGGCCTCAGGTCAAAGTCCGCCTCGGTAACCTTCTCGGAGCTCGTCTTTCCATCCCAGCAGTGTTTCTCAAAACACTCTCGACACTGAGACGGGACTTCTGTGCCAGTGCGCTCAAGCGTCCCTTTGATGGCAGCGCAGGCAAGACAGGCCGGCCAGTTCTCATCGATTGTGCCGTTTCCATAAGTGGCCAGCTGGAAGGCATTCTCGATGGCTAGATCGAGCTGCTCATCGGTGAACCATGTCGTCGCGTAGGAATAGTTTGTGTATCCGCTCCACGGAGAGTTGGGGAGGTAGAGCAGCAGTGGGGTGCCCTGCGTAGCGTTGCAGCCGAAGAACGTTGGCTGTCTGGTGAGATTCTGGGCGATCATGGTGTTGACGTCTGGGATAGCGGGAAAAGGGATGTTTCCCTCGGCCGCAGAGAGGGCGGTATCTGTGAAGAGGTCAGCGCTGAAATCACACTTCACTTCTGTCGAGTCTGAACGTACTGATCAAGTTGGTACCGTTCACCCATGAGTTTGCTGCGTCGGATGAAGCCTCGTAAACAATGATGAAGTCAACCGCACGGTCGGGAATGATAAGTGGTCGAAGCGGGTTACTCTCGCCTGTGAGACTACCATCGACCTGAACACAATCAGCACCGCTTTCACAAGTAATTCATGGACGTACGATCAAAAGTTCTGAGACTCCTTCCATATCCTGGTTATAGTCCTCAAACGGGTTAGGATAAGTCGACCACATGGATTCGTTGAACGTCAGGTCAAAGTATGATGCTGTCTCATTGACCAGTTGAACAAGTGGGTTGTCATACTGGTCCGAGGGGATGGGAACATCATTGATGTCGCTGGAAGGCTCTTGACGTCCAACAAGGTCTCTCTTAGCAAAGACGGGGATACCATAGAAAGTATCGATAAACCAGGCAGTGAAGGCGTTGGTAGTTGAGCCTTGCATGAGGGTGAGCTTGTCAAAGCCCTGAACGCACTCGCTCGAGTTCTGTGCTTTGCCCTCTGACATTGAAGTCCCAAGCCACTTGGTAGATATAAAGGCTTGGACTCTGCCTCCGAGCCAGCTCCCAAACTCGAAAGGTGTGACTTCGTACGCGGTAAGGTTGAAGCCGTTGGTGCTGTTGAACCCGGGATACATGAGCTTCTCGATCTCTGGGGACTTCCCGGGAACGACCTCGGCCAGGGACAAGATTGGCATTGGTGCACTTCCCGAGCTAAACGCTGTGCCGTCTGCAGCGATATCGGAGTAGTTGCTGAATAGTTGGTTCTCTGTGAGCCAAGTACCCCAGAATTGACCAAAGGTGTCCGCGACAGAGACAGGGAACCCGGCTTCGGCTTTGGCTCCGGTATTCTCAAAAATGGTCTCGAGAAACTCAGTCTGATTCCCCGTAGGTCCATTGCTATATGGAGCTGAGAAGTTGACCGCTTTGCGGACTTGATCCGTCGTGGTAAAGTTGTTTGCAGCACTATCCCATATCAGTGTGTACGTCCTGTGCGAGAGCTCGACACCTTGACCTTACAGCAAAGCTACAGTCACAGCACCTCCTCCACTGAGACCCGTGATGTACGAGAGCAGCTGTGTCAAGCCTCCAGTGCGGGCGGCTTTTGCATCGGCAGACCGAGCATCGTAGGCTTGCCAGACGCCGAGGCCGCCAATGCCCGACTGCGTGCCACCTCCAGACACAGCAAGGCCAACAACGGGGAAGTTGGTCGAGTTCAGCTTCTTGATGAATCCTGACACGTCAAAGTCCGAGATGTTTGCCAAGGTGAGGTAGTCTTTCAGATCAGGGACTATCTGCTCGCCTCGTCGCTCTCGCCACGAGCGCTCCGCTCTTGACAGACCCTGGGACACGTTAGTCATTATTCTCCTAGTCCTCTCTTCTATGGACATACATCTGAGGCGTTCCGGATACTTAGATCAGATGGACATTCCGTGTAGACGGGCACATATGGGTCTTGCTGGGCTTTTACAGTGTAGCCGAGGGCGACGAGGAGATAGGTGACATGGAAGAGAATCCAGTGAGAAAGGGTCGAGTGCATCGTTGCAACTGTACGATGACTTGAGAACCAATTCCTGGTGCTGATGAAGGAGGGTTTATGGGCCAAAGTACGTCTGTTCTGAGTTTGGTAGGTTTAGCCACCTTCGCAATATAGTATTTAAAGATGCAAAGGGGCCAGGGTCAGGGTCAGCAATAGGCGTTGAAAAGCTTGTGGGTGAGGATGTGTATCAGACTATCAGCCCAGGGCATAAGAGTCCTTTGGATGTGGGCATTGTCTGCTTATCATAGTGGCCACGGATATTATAACATTAAAATCAATACTTAAATATTTAGCTAGGCTTCTTTTACTCTTCTTCGCAGCCCGGCTCTCTCCATGCCGATCAACCGATCTCCCTTGAAGAGGCGGCAGATGGCGTCGTGGAAACTTTCGCCTCGGAAACTCACAAGACTCAAGGGCTAGATGCAGCCATTGACGCTCTTGATCTCGTTTTATTGCCTTAAGATGGGAAATCACAGTCTTGGAACTGGAATGCAAGAATAATTCAACTCGACTTAGTGGCTGGCTTATGGATGCATATCACATAAGCGCCTTTTAGATGCACCACAAGCCAGCAGAAATAGGCGAATCTTGAGCTATTCGATTTACTATCATTAAATACTTGTTCTGTATTACTTTTGTTCAACCTATCATCCCTCTTTCATGCAACCCATCTTTCAATCACTTCTTCCTCCGTGTGATTCACAGGCCTTATTATCAAGTAAGAGCCTGGGATCTAACTAGGACATCGGAATCGTTCAGAGTTCTCCCTTCCAAGTTACTCATCCATGTAATCTTCTGTCAAGTCTTCTTCATTATTAACCGAAACAAGCAGATCATTCAAGCCGCCCGCGACTTTCAACGCTTCCACTTGCTGCTGAATCTAGCAATCAACAACACAAAGACACCACCAATTATAGCCGCCATAGCAGCTTCGTCTCACGTCAATACATGTCTTTATCGGGGGCTGAGAAAGAAGCACTTACTGACTGTGAAGGCCCACCCGACACCGACTGCATTGATCATGGGCACCACGCCTCCAACACTCCCTGCTGCAAAACTGTACTGGACGACATATTTCCCAGTAATAACAGCCATTCTATGTGTCGGTCGAGCCTCTATGACAGATTTAGCCTCGTTTTGCTGAATGGACTCTTTAGCTTACCAGCAGCATATGTGTTCAGACCACTGAACGAGGCCATCAAGCCAACACCCTGCACAAACGAGCTGACAATGGGCAAGGCCATGCCTCCGATTCGCTCTTGGACGCTCCAGCCATAGAGAAGTGTTCCGAGCGGTAGTATGATCAAGATGACCGGAAGGCTGCTGTTGAGCCGGTCCTCTGGCAGCCTCAAGCCGTTGCGCCGACGCAGGTACCTCTTCACTGTCTGGTCAGACAGCTTTCCGCCGATTGTGCTACCTATCAAGAAGCCAGCTCCTGGGGCAAGATAGAACAGGCCACTCTCCAGCGGAGAGTTCAGGTTGAAGCGTGGGTTGATGACACGTCGAACCGAACTTAGTAGCCCGTACTGGTTGAATGATAACAACCCACAGGTGATATTCTAACAGTGACAGATATTAGCAGCCGACTCATCCGGTTTATGAACGAGACCGTACAGCAAGAAGCACCCTCGGGTACATGAACTGGCAGAACACGTTCATGGGGTTGAAAGCCTGGAGGATCCCCTCTCGTGTTCGAGGGCGAGTCGCCTCGACAGCTTTCGGGTTTCCGACCTCGCTCGTCCGAGGGATGAAGAAGAAGGCGAGGACCAGGCCGAATAACGACATACCAGCCTCGACACCATAGATGACTCTCCAGCTGGTATAGGTAGCAATGACACTTCCAATCAGCGGTGCTAGGGGATGTTCAGTACAGAGTCGTGCAGGGCTTCAACTCTTTCAACGAGTCTCGCTCACCAATAGTGTTCGCACTGACGCAGCTACCGAGAAAGAAGCCAACAGCAGTCCCGCGAACAGTCTACACGATCCAATTAACCTTACAAGATTTATCAAAAGCTAGGTCAGAACTTGCCGGTTCGAAGATATCAGCCAGGATGGTCTGTCCAGCGACGAGGAAGAATGGCCCAGTCGTTCCACCAAGGATCCAAAGGGCAGCATAGCCAGCGAGATTGGGAGCAACAGCACAGCCAACGGCGCATAAACACAGCACGATATTTGCAGCGAGATATGCTGATCGGCGTCCGATGATTGTGCTGATGGGCAGCCAGATCAGGCCAGATAGAGCCTGGGTTGCAAACACGCCAGCATTGACCGAGTTGATGGTGGTCGCCTCGATGCCCAAGGCCGAGGCAACCTCGAGGGTAGCAGGCATGACGGCAGTACTCCAGAAGGTCATGGGGAGAGGCATCCAGCAGACGACAAAGAGGATCACCCACTTCCTCCACGATGGAATCTCTGCAGCCTCGTCGTCAATGGCCCCAACGGGCGGCAGAGGCGATGCCGCTGGTGCTTCGGGAGCTACCAAGCCAATAGGTTTAGGCTCAACCTCCATCTTGGTCGAATGCGAGGGACAAACCAAGGTTCTAACGTTAGTTACGTAGTTGGTAGGTAGAGCAGGGTGATTCGACTCGAATGATCAACGACTCCGGCTGCAGCATTTAACAATGACAGGATCGCTATTCGCTTGCACTGGCTACGTGCTGTAGATACATGTAATGCAGTCTTCACACAACTATGCAAAGACTGCAAAACCCTGCATGTTGAAGCAGGGATCTTCTCCTTCGCATCGCGACAAGTGGAGTCAACATGACTCTGTCTTGCGGTGTCGGCTGCTTTGTAACGAATCTACTACGTATGTTAACGTCAGGTACGGATAATGAGGAATCAATCCGGGGTAACTATCGGCTTGTTGCTCAGGAATCCCGATCTTGGCCCAAACAGGCCGAGGTTAGTAGCTCCACGATCGGCAAAAAGAGATCGATGCCGATCTCGGTCGGTGCCAAGCTGACTCATCACGGCGTAATTGATGATCCTGCCGTGATCCGTCGGCCTCAAACTCCGTCTTCAATGATGCCTCCACGCGAACATCTCTACATGATCAACGTCCAATCGGGACGAGACCGGAACCCCCAGATCCGTTAAGACTCACTGCATTGCCGCGCTGTGGGCAAAGATCCCCCCCCCAAACGCCATCTGCCACGGCGACTTTGCTCGTCTCTCCGTCGAGGACGGCTAACAACCGCCGTCATGACATCAAACGACGACAGTCCCCAGGAGTCGGCTGCGGGTTCAGGCAATGAGCTCGGCTCTGTTACGCCAAATGTCTCTGGTAAACGCCAGCGCAAGACCAAATCAACAGCGTGAGAGTGAGACAGCGAACTTGAGTCATGGACCCTGGGCTGATGATCTACCTGTAACATAGTTGCCGTCGGTGTCATGCCCGTAAAGTGAAATGCTCGGGAGGACAGCCCTGCGATAACTGCCGTCAGGCAAGCAAGGGGGCTGAGTGTTCCTATCCCCGCAAGAACCGGCTGGTGAAAGTCAGTCAGCAGTATGTCGTCCATGGAGCTGCCCTTGTTGTATCATGCCCGTTAACCTAACATTGTAGGTATGTCGACGACCTCATCGCTGAAAACCAGCGTCTTCGGAGTCGAGAAGCTGGTAGTACCGTTAAACCTCGACCAGGTCCAGAAGCCGGGGCCTCTGATGCCCTAGTCGTCTCTGGCCATGGTCAAGGAGACTCATCGTCCTCGTCCTCGTCACTTCAGGCACACTTGCTGGAAGAGCGGCCTTGGTTCTTTGATATGAATGTCCTTCATACGCCAGTCTTGATCGGCGAGGCATCCGACGCCGCCTTTGCCACACGCTTCCGCCAGGCCATCTCGGGACCTGGGCATAGCCATATTCCCAGGGTCAACTACGCTCCGGATGACAGACTGCTTGCCCTCTCCGATGCTGATTGTCCTTGGCCCATCCCCTCGCGAGCGCGGCTTCTCGTCAATGTCGCCCTCAAATATGTCAGTCGTTGTTACTACATCGTCCGCAGAAGCCAGATCCTGGAAGGTCTGGAGCAGACCATCCAGAACCCGCACTCGACCGACTCTCTCCTCAAGAGCAAGCTCTGGGCCTTGTTTGCCATCGGCGAGATGTATTCGACTCGCACAGCGGCGATAGAGAAGAACTTTCCAGGGATGGCCTACTTCGCGAGGGCTACCCGTGTTCTCCGCATCGTTAGCGAACGGCCTAGGATCGATGCCATCGAGATCAGGTTGCTTCTAGTGAGTAGAGCCGTAGGTAGTATTCTCGATGGCTCCAGCTGACAAAATTTCAAGTCTTTCTACTCTCTCGCCCTAAATCGTCGCTACACGGCATACGCTCTCGCTGGCTCGTCGGTTCGACTCTCAGTAGTAATGGGGTTGCACCTCAACGTCCCCGAGTCACAGCTGAGGGATGCAGGGGCAAGGGAGCACAGGAATCGAGTCTGGTGGACGGCGTACAGTTTCGACCGTCTTTGGGCCTCGAGGCTCGGCCATCCAGTTGCGATACAGGACGATGACATTGAGGTTGACCTCCCCACGGATCCAGTACTAGGAATACCATCCGACGACTTTGCAGACTCGACCTACTTCATCGCCAGCATACGCCTGGCTCGCCTCTCATCGCGGATTATCAACTCCATCTACACAAGAAAACCACAGCAAAAGACGCTATCCCAGAGAGTGCAAGAGGCTTTGAAGGATCTCCGTTCCTTTGTCGAGGACCTACCAGCTCATCTACACATCGGATCTACGGATGGGCCTGAACCAAGTCCTAGGCCACTTTCTCTGCACCTGTATTTTAACCAGGTCAGTATACTATCCAACGATGTGAATCTTCCTAACCTTTGACAGTCTGCTATCACTGCTACCCGACCCATTCTTCTTCACGTCTTGAGAACTCATGTCGCCGCTTGGGATACCCAGCCGAGGACAGAACCTCAAATCCCCGCGTCTGCCGTCACGCTGTCAGAGGCATGCGTGAGATGTGCGAGACATTCCTGCCGCCTGTTGATCGAGTGCTGGATCGATGGATCTTTTGCTACCTTTGACTACTTCTATACCCAATACCTCTTCGCTGCCGCAACAGTCCTCGCCATCTCGAGCCTCCTGGACGGCAAGGAGTGCCGCAGTGATAAAGAGCAGTTTGAGTCGGCTGCTCAGTTTCTGGCGCAGCTGAAGGAGAACGGCAACTTTGCCGCTGAAGAGTTTTGCCGTCATGTAGATGCCATGAAGGTCACCATGGCGGCGCTGCAGACTCGCAGGGGGGACTTTACGCTACCGGAGACGGCGTCGGGCTTGATGCAGCTGGATAGCCTTGATGTAGGACCAGCGTTCACAGGGACGAATCCCACAGCTGGGATGGCCTTGTCGGAGCCGTCGTTGCAGGAGCTGTTGTCTCAGCCGGTTCTGGACCTGCAGTTCATCGATGCCTCGATGTATCACGACGGCTCTCAGGGGCTGTATTGGCCAGATATCAGTCCTGAAAGTTGGACTACCAACGCCTGGACGCCAACATAATGAACACCAGCTAGACATATGGGGTTATTGAAGCGGCCATTATCTTATATCCTAATCCAAATATTACCTGCTTTTGTTGATGAGATGGAACATGACGACAATGACAAGCGTGACAAGCATGACAAGCATGACAATGAGGAGGCCGACATTGATGACACGATTGAACAGGACACTTGTGATTGATACAACAATTCTTCCCGTTGTACCTCGTCTGGTGGGTATTCTCTTCGGAGCAGTCGGTCCGGGTCTTCCCCTGAGTCTTGTTGTCGCAGTCGACGTGGGGTTGGTGTATCTATATTTCGATGTTGTTTGGGGAGGTGTAAGAGGGTGTGGGTATGGGTATTGAATTGCAGAACGAACTGGTAGCTGCTACCAGCTATTAAGTGGTCGATATACTCATTTGATTATATATTTAGGGTCGGCTTTATTAGAAGGTGGCTGCCT